>VZTF01009440.1:402645-477690 GCA_013397755.1 Cnemophilus loriae
GGACTCATTTTGCAGCAGGGAAACTGAGTCACGGAGGAGTGATGTGACCTACTCTGGTACAGCAGCTCCACTCCTGGGAAGGCAGGAGATCCCATTCCATCTGTAACTACAGGAGGAAGCAGCCCCAAAGTCCCCTTTCCTGGCAGCAGTGTCTGACACCCTCACACATTAAGCCCGTGGTTAATTGTCCTGTTCCTTTAGTGCCTGAGGAGCGAGTTAGCTGAGAGCAGGAGATGCCAGTCCCTGGGCTCCAGCCCGGGGGGACACTTGACCCATCTAAGGTGGAGGAAAGCTCTCCACCGGCCTCTCTGGGGGAAACCTGATCCCCTCTGCAGCCCGCAAAGGGTTGACATCATTGTGTTAGTCCCACCACGGGAGGGAATTGCCGGGACTGGAGGCACTGGGTCTTCCTTCGCAAGGAGAAAATGACGGCTCGATTTGCTTCCTTGGCTCTTTGTTACCTGCTGCGGGAGCGCAGCCCGGCTCCCTCTCCCTGCATAGCAGATGGAGTCCCAGCCACCCACCGCAGATGTGGCAAGGTGGCGTTCCTGGGGTGGGGACAGGACCGAAGTCAACCCGCCCGGCTGCAGAGCTGTGCTGCAGGAGCCGAGGCACGAGGGGAGCCGGGGCCAGGAGGGCAGCAGATGTCACCACGAGGGCCTGGAGCACGTGGCAGCACGGGGAAGGGACGGGGCTCACAGGGGCAGTGGCCAGATGGGCTTTATTCCCCAGGCACCACCCGGCATGTGGCGGATGTGGTGCTTCCAAGCACCTCTTTCCACATCCTTTGTTGGCACTCTGAGTCTGCCTTTCTGTGTGCACTGATTCCATCAGATCGTGCTCATGTACCACCTTTACCCACCCTTGCTGGCTTTCTATACGTTTGTTCATCTCAGGTGCCCCATGCCTGTGGCACCTGTATGCCTGTTTGCACGGCAGGAGGCAGAAACGATGCCCAGCAACCAAATCATTCCCAATTTCTTGGTTTTCTAGCCCAGTCTCTCCCTCTACCCACATCCTCTCTCCCAGTGCACCGCGCACACCACAGCAGCAGCCTGAGGGTAAAAACAGGCTGGGTGGTGGGAACTGAGGGCTTGCAAAACCAGAAAGAGGAGTCAGGACTAGGGTCCTTGCCTCTGCTTCCAGCTCCAGGAATGCCAGCAGGATCGAATTCAGCTCTAGTGGTCCCCACTAGCAAAGGATCATCCAAGGTGAGGACACGGTAACTGGTGTGAAGCTGCTGGCAGGTGCCACTCCAGAGGAATGGGAATGTCCCACTGATCCAGTGATTAACCTGGTACCTGGCTTTCCTGTGCTATGGAGAGCAACCTGGGGCTGCATTCCCATTCCCTGGAGGATGCTCAGCCCAAGGCCGTGTTTGGGATTGAGGATGACCTTGAGCGAGCACTGAGAGAGCACTGTCTCAGCAGAGACTTCGTCTCCCATCCATTCCTCTAAGGGAGGTGCTGGTATTTTAATACTTGAGGGGTCAGGAAAGCAGTCAGTGCATGCTCTGCGTGGGATTGCTCTCACATGGAAAGCTCCTTTCTGAAGAGCCTGGTTCAGGGCTATTTGGTTTCTTTTGTTCACTCTGCGTGCTCACACACTCACACAGAGCGTGAGGTTTTGTAAATATTGATGCTTCTTACCAGGGGAATGTGAGGTGCTCTTTGGAAGTGCAGTTCTTCCACTTATTGTCTGCTGGCCTTGGACACAGGAGACAAATGCTTGAGTTTTTCCACTTTGTTCTAATTCTTGGGTTCAAATGCTCTTGAACTGCTTCCTTTACTCTCCCCGCTCCCGCTCTGTTGACTGGCCTTGTTTATTTTCAAACCTAGAAAAGTTTCCTTTCTATCCTCTCTGAAGTGCAATAAACAGAAGAAGGAGGGGGGAAAGAAAAACCCTCACCATTTGTGGCAGGCAACAGCCTGGAAATCTCCAGCTGTCTGTCAAGAGCGCGCCGGGGGAATGTGTGACACCGCAGGGCCCCCGCACCTTGCAGCCTCCCTCCCTTCCAGGGGATAAACAACATCCTCCCCTCCCCAGCCACTTCTCTGCTCACACAGACAGGCCCTGTTGCGAGGCAGGTGGGGCAAGCTGGGCTTGACTAATAGTGGAAAATCCAAGAGCATCGGAAAGATAAACAGCCCGAGTCAGATAGTATAAAAGTCCTTTTTTCTAGCACACGCCAGGTAAGCCTCAAATGACAGAAACTGTAAAAACAAGCTGAGGTTCCCCTGCAGATGGATTAAATTAGCCCTCAGATGAACAGGGGAAGGGGTGGCTTGTGCATCAGGTCTTCCCAAATGTTAATCCCTTCCTTCCCCAGGCCTCCATCCAACCCCAACCCCACGCTTTAGGTGAGTGCCTGTGTGTTCATCTTGCTCAGCTGGACACTGTAGTGCTTCATCCGTGGGCAATAAACCAAAATAAACATTGTGCCTGATGTTCTGCTGGATGGATGGGAGTCCTATCTCCAGGACCTCCATGGTGTGGAACCACCATCTCCACTGACCAGCCAAAGTTTTCATCCACTCTTTAAATCTGAGTGTCTGTGTCTATGGCTGCCCTGGCTGTGTCATTGTCTAGGAGGCTGGTCATCATTTTTGCCCAAAACCAAGTGTGCAACTTTTTTCTGTCAACAGAGTTGGTACAGGAATTATTATAAAGCTCATAAAATGTAGCAGATGATGCTGTCCTGTCTGGGGGTTATCCTGAAGGTGTGTGGTGGGAGGTGCTTTTATTTAAGATGGTGCTAAAACGTATCTGAAAATCCACCTTTAGCTGCTTCCATCTTCAAGAAGCAAAGGTATGATGGGCAGTGAAAGAAAGCAATGCTTTGCAGCACCAAAGAAACCTCTAAATGAATTCCTAGAATGCCTCCCCCCTACCCAAGAGCAGGAGTGGACCTGTGCCTTTGCCTTTCCCTGCCACGTTCCCCCACCATGAGTGAAATATTGGACATGACATTTTAGGAGAACCTCAAATATTATTTTAATCTCAAATGCTCTGTTATTGCAAGTGTCAAGTCCAACACTTCTTGTAAATACCTGGAGGACAGCCAGGTCCTGAGAACACAAGAGGTGTTAGGAACTGAACTTCATTGGTTAAGTACTGGAGAGCCATAGGAACCAGCACACTGACTTTCTGTACACTGATTTCTTTGTCTTAACCTGTTGCTTTTTTTTTTATTTCTTCCCTCCAGAGTGTTGTCTGCACAGCAGGACTCAAGTGGTACCCTCACCCTTCCCTGATTCATTGTGTTAAAGGCTGTGAGGTGAGTTTGGCTTTAGCTCAGGTGGTTCATGGTGACTGTCCTAAATCTTACAGAAACAATCACTGCAGGCACGTGGGCTGTAAATTCTGGTTTTCAAGTGGGGGAAGCAGGATTTTGCCCTGACCACCCTATCACGCAGACTGATTGCCTGCATCGGTTCTGACACTCAGCAGGGAAATTGGTGATTTTCCCAGAGATGATGGTTGGTGACTCTCGCAGGAGTTAAATGATCAAGCAGCTCAAAAACATTGGTTGACCAAAATAATTTCCCAGAATCTGTGAGTTTCTGGGAAGTTGCAAAAGCCTTCTCTTGTTTTTCCTTGATCTTGACTTATTTGAGGGACAATTCTTTCCATGGCCAGCTAAGCTTTGGGCATTGGTGTGGGCAGAGAAAGTTTAGGAAAGCCAGAGATGATACCACTGGGTGGACAGCACAGCTGGACAGTGAGCAAATCACACCTCTCTCCACTGGCCATCTCTGTCTAAACCAGAAAAGAATAATCAGAAACATGCAGTCACATTTCAGCTGCGATACACTTTGAGAGTCTTGCAAGTTACTTGGAAAAAGTAATTATTTTGAAGGATGTTGTTTCTTCCAGCAGCAGTCTTTGAAATGTCTGAGAAGACTGAAGATGCTTCTGGTGGTTAGACAGGGCTGGAGCACCTCTGTCTGGGTCATGGCACTCATGTGGTTTCCATTTCCATCATGCCAGCCCTTGAGTATCTCGCTCACATCAAGAGTCAGTCCTTGTGGTACCTCTGGAAGGTTGGGGAGCTCCATGCCCATTTTAGAGACGAGCTGGCCCACAGGCAGAGGCACAGATGGTGATTGGCAGTGGCTGAGCTGTGTCTTCCCCCCGCATATCCCGACTTTCTGCCACACTGACCAGGCTCTCAGCACCCAGCAACCCAAGCACACTGAAGTTATTTGCCCAAAGTGGCAGAACATGGGACTGAATTCCTAAAAATGACACAAAGCTCCAGACCACACTGCTGTGGGATGTGATTTGTCTTGAAGTAAAAGACAGGTTTCCTTCGCATACAAATGTTGGGCCCAAGAGGGTAATAACTCTCCAACAATGTAATAGTTTCTGTCTAGCTGTTCCCTAAATGAAAAGCATTCTGCTGTCAGTGCTTTGAATGTCATAAGCTGTCTCACGCATTGCATTCATGCAGGCTGGCTGGGTGCCCCCATTCTCCAAAGAGAGCTGAAATAACATCCAGCCACCATTAAAAAATGCCATTCAGGTGCTGATGCACCACTGGGTGTCCATCCTCCTGCTGTTTAAGGATAGTTGTTACTGAGACAAACTTTGCAATGATGTAATAATTTACCAGAAGCCATTATTACTGACATGCTTCTTCTCAGCATTTTCTTCCCTTCCATCACTGCTAATTGCCAGAGCCCTCTGCATCAATAGGAACTTTCTTCTTTTCAACATTCATTCAGCAGTGTCACTGCGTAGCAATCCATCATCGGGGAAGGCTTTGCCCAGACAATTGATAATGGCCTCTAGCATCATCTTTAGAGCACGATGCTTCCAGGATCCACGGATGGGCCAGAGCTTGGCATTAAGATTTCAGAAGAAATGCCATCTTCACCAAGCCTTTTTTTTTTTTTTCCCATGACTATGGAAACAGAGACTAATAAGCCAGTAGGTCAATAATGCTGGGCCATTAAGCTGATACAATCCCTAATGTATGGACATCCTTAGCATTAGGGAGGCTTCCCTGAACAGGAGGCTGTAAGTGGGGCATTATTTGGCTCTTGGTGATCGCAGTGGGAGCCCCGGCAGCTGCTGCAATGTGATTTTTTGTCGCTCCCTAGTGGCAGGAGCAGGGGCTTATGAGTCAGCCCTGTACTTGTCTGCACCTAACTTGGGTGTTTCAGTAGCAAATGAGTCTCTCTGGATTACCTGTACAGTCCTCCAAAAATATCAGAGCACTAAGAAGTGCATGAAGAGCAACAGAGACCTCACCCTCCACAGCCAGGCCTCCAGGGCCTCCCAAGCAAGGATTTTGGTCCCAAATCAGAATAGATGCTTTTTGTCCCATTCTTCTCCTCCAAAGGACTGGCTTGTCTACTCTGTGCCGGAGCAAATTCTTCCACGAGCTTCTTTATGGATTTTCCAGCATTCATAGGTGTAGGATACAGGCGTAGGGATGGAAATTTAAAGTCAAGCTTTCCCATCAAGCAGGCACAGCCAGGCAACCCGGGAGAAACATGGAGAAGCCTGCAGAATTTCCTGGGAGGCTGAGCAAAGTTCACAGTTTTGAATATGACCAGGTTGGCCTCAAAATATCTCTCTGTCTATTTATAAATCATTCCCTTTTAACTCTTAGCATATTAATTAAACTGGAAGGCGGTTTGCAATTCAAAGCCTTTGCCTGTATAAATAAATCAGTATCTGTGGAAATCAGTGGAGTTAAAGCAGTTTAGAGGGACAGGAGCCTCATGCTGTAACTCTGATTTCCTTGTCAACATTTGCAGTATCTGCACGTAATTAAACAAGTGACACTCAACGAGTCTGTCACCTCCTGGTAGTCCTGCTGTGGTCTGATATTGCCATCATTGCCCGGGTTTCTTCTACCTGATAGAAATATTTAAATTTGCAGCACATCAGCAGTAAAAGTGTGCATTTGCCCCGCTCCATTGAGTTCATTTCAGTTCTGATGAGCGTGGCCATGACGAGCTCTGGGGAGAGCACGGCAAGCTCTCGTGGCTGCTTCTTCAGGTATCCATCATCTGGGACACTCTGGGTCTGCAATTGCTGCAAAATCCTCCCAGGAAACCTCCCCAAGCCATCCTGCCTGCTCTGCAACGATGCCTTCTTGCAGGAGAGTCCCTGGTGTGTTTTTCTCAGTGCAGAATAAATGAATTTTCCAAAGAGCAGATAAAATGGGAATGGCCTCATGAGCCTGTGCGTGTGAGGAGAGTTACAGAGACATGACTGTGCTCTCTGCTGATCATCCATTTTTCTGAGCTTTCATTGCTGCCTGGGACTCTCATACCTGGCATCGGCCTTTTTTACCATCAGGCACAGCTTAGACTTCCAAGGAAGACTTCTGACCAAGAGGGCTCCAATGTGTAAGGCGAGACTTCAGGCCTTCCTTCAGAATCATGGTTATTATTCAGGCCCTGTGCAGCACATGGACTAGTGATCACATTGCCCAGCCTAATGACCACATTTTCTTTTTCAAGGTGATTTATGATTTTTACTTAGCAGCTCTCCACAACGTCCCTCTGAATAATTGCCATTATCCCAGCTCTGAGCTGTGCAGTGGAGGAAGATCACGTGCCATGGCCAAGGTCCCACGCAGTCACTGCTGTTCAGGGAACAGGAGAACATGGTCCCTGTGCTGAGCTCAGACCTCTTCCGTTCCTGCTGGTGATTTGTTTTGTGCCCTCGTTGCTGACACGTGTTGCATAGTCAGGAGAACTGTGGTGAAAAGCTCAGCTATTAAAAGCAAGCCCATTTTGCTGCAATATATAACCTTCTTCTTATCCCACACAGTTTAGGAAGGTTAGCTTAAAATTATCAAAGGTGCCACAGTTTTAGATGCCTGGATGCTGTCTCTGGGCCTAGTCAAATTAATATTCCTGAAGCATCCTCTTATGTGGGATGTGAAGAGCCAACAAGGGCTCATTTCCCTTCCATCTACTGTCCTTTTTTTCTGTCTGCTTTGAAGGGAAAGGGGAATAATTATCTCTTGCTTTTCAGGGCAGTTGGTATGTTACAAACTGTATGGCTCCTTCAAATCCTTGGGTTTTTCTTCTGAAATATTGTTACAGGTTTTAGAATTATAGAGTCATAGCATGGTTTGGGATGGAAGGGGCCTTAAGATCAGCCACTTCCAACCCCCTGCCATGGTCAGGGACACCTTCCACTATCCCAGGCTGCTCCAAGCCCCGTCCAACCTGGCCTTGGACACTTCCAGGGATCCAGGGGCAGGCACAGCTTCTCTGTGCCAGGGTCTCACCACCCTCACAGGGAAGGATTTCTTATGGACATCTAACTTAAATTTCCCTTCTTTCAGTTTGAAGCCATTCTCCCTTGTCCTGTCGCTACAGCTCCTGATGAACAGTCCCTCTCCAGCTTCCCTGTAGCCCCTTCAGACACTGGAAGGTGCTGTGGGGTCTCCACGCAACCTTCTCTTCTCCAGCCACATCTTTTTCACCCTGTCTCCATAAGGAAGGGGCTCATTTTAGCCATGTCCACATTCTCAGCCTTTTCCTGCTTTTTCCTTTTCCAGCCTTTCATGGGGGACAACTACTGCGACTCCATCAACAACAGAGCCTTCTGCAACTATGATGGTGGGGACTGCTGCGCCTCAACAGTCAAGACCAAAAAGGTAGGGATGCCTCTTCCTCTTCTCATGGGAATTCTTTGCTGCTTTGTGCCTGGAAAAAAATTATTTTTGCTCAAATAAGAGAGGTCCAAGGTCTCAGAAAGACCTTCAGCCCAGGCATCACCTCACCATAGGCACTGAGTTCTTGGTGGTTCATTTGTCATCCTGATATCCACCCTCAGTGCTCCAAAGGGAAACTAAAGGTTAGGAGTCATTAAGAATAGAGGAGAGAGCAAAAGGAAAGCATCATTGTGGGTCTGTTCTTTGATCCATGTGTACCCACATGTACCTGGCTTGCTGCTGACTGTCCCATTCCAGAGTGGGACAGAGGAGAATGTGGAGCAGGGCAGCAGGGCTGGGTGGAGATGACAAATATTTTCTGCACAGAGACCACGTAGAGCAGAGCCTTGCAGAAAGAGACAAGCCTTGCAAAAAGATCTATAGAATCATTATTTAAGGTAGGGAGGATGCTTAGGAAAGTAAAATCCACTGGTTTTTATCACTCAGCAATGAGGGGGTGAAGTGGTAATTTCCTGGAAGCAGGATCCAGACAGACGAAAGAACATCCTTATTGGCACAGTGTGTGTTTGAGTAATAGGACGCGTTGCCACAGAGTATTATTAAGAACAAAAATATATTTGAAGTCAAAAAAAGAACGGGCCTATTTGTGGAGCTTTGCTCCATCAGTGGCTTCTAGACACTGCGATCTGGATGCAGTTTCTGGCTGAGGAATATTTGAACCCTTGGCTGCTTGAGCCTGGGGAAGGGTCCCTCCACACACATCCCCCTTTTTTACGCTTCTTCAACACACCTTTCTGAGCGCTGTTAGAAACAGTGACTGGAGTGATAGAGCTTGTGGCTTGGAGCAGCACAACATTTTATAGGTTTCTCATCAGGAGGGATTTGGAACTAGTTTCCTCCCAAAAAACAGAGAAAATTTTAGCCTCTGCCAGGTGAATATTTTACCTTATCATCCAGATTTGCATGTAGAACAGAACGGAAAATCCAGCTGCGTTAAGTATCTGATACATGTTAATAAATAATAAAACCCGAGGGAGCTGGCACTCAGCGTGTGACACCATCCATGTCACCCAGCTGAGGAAGGAGGTCCTCTCTGCGGAGGAGCCAGCTTTGGCTGGAGGCTTCTTTTCCTTGGTTCAGCATTGTGGGCTGTCTCTGATCCATCTGGGACCACTGGGGAAGGGAGATGGACATGCCCTGGCAAGTGGAAGGAGTTAATTTGCCCTCTGGGGAAAAGGCAGGGGAAGAGGTCGTTTCCCTAGCTGTGCTCTTTTTGGACAAATATTCCCCTCTATTGTGGTGTTCGTTTTGAAAAATATCCTGGGAGCCACGTGCAGGGAAGCTTAGGCAGGGGAGCTCCTCTGTTCCCCAGGGGTGGAGTAGAGCATGGAGACCCCAAAAGGGGCTCTCTGGTGAAACAGCCACTGAAGAGATGAGCAGGGTGACAGACAGTGCCTCATCTTCAGTTGTCTCCAAGAAGAGATTCCTATCTCTGGCTGATTTTCCACCTCCTCGGGAGGAGCAGCCCAACAGCAGCACAGCTTGCTCGCTGACCTCCCACCAGCCGGGAGGGCAGAGCTGGAAGTGCCCGGTAGCTCAGCATGGTGTAGGTCTTCTCCTCCCGAAACAGCCTGCCTGGGAAACTTTATCGCACTGCCTGCAGGCTGGAGAGCAGGCGATGAAAAATCCCAAGCAGTGTCAGAAGAACGAAAGCGAGGTGCCTGGGAGGGGACCGACCCAAACCAGCCCCATCAGGACAGGAGCTAAGGGCACAACTGAAACACAAGGCATGTGAGAGCTGAATTGAGGGTGGGGGGAGGGATAGGATTAAGGTTTGGGAGCAGAATTTATTGCTGGGCAGGGAGTTGAGACAGAGTGGGATCTGCACAGAGTTGTGAACACTTACCAGCCAGGCGACTCATGCTCAAAATATCTGCTGCTTCCCTGCCACCCAGAAACCAAGTGACCTCCCACGGAGGGGAAGCACTTTGTAGCCCAGTGCGTTACTGTTTTCTGTGCTAAAACTGCTCGATGCAATGTGCAAATGGTCAGAGACGGGCAGCTGGTCACACGTCTGATGGGTTTTCCCCACGGAGGGGGAGGTTTTGTAGCTTTTTGGAGATAAGTCTGCTTTCACAGATTTCCCTGGGAACTGGATCGTTGTGACTGGGGAATTAGACTTGCCCTAGCAGGCAGTTTAGAAGCCCCTGTCCTCAAGATTGCACAGCTGGAGGGCTGAGCCATGGAGCCCATCACACCCCTGGCATGCATTCAGCTTCCAAACTCTCCTCCTCTCTCCCAAAACACCAACAACATCCCAGGAGCTGAGTGAGGCGCCTGGGAGAAGTGAGGAAAACCACCTTCTCCTTGGATCTTCCACACTAAAAGCAAGATGCTAAGTCCCAGTTTATTACATTTATAGGGTAAAAGGGGGAATAATAACCCAGCCAGGGGGGCTGTGGGGTCAGAGTCAAGGAGGCAGCGGGAGAACCTCTCTCCTGCAAAGCGGCCGCCGACACCTGCAGGAGCAGCCGTGGGGCTTGGCTCTCCCAGTTATTTTCCCATCTGAGGCCTTTGACTGAGACCAGATTTCAGGCCAGGCTGTTCAAATACAGCCCTCCCTTTGAAGAGGTTTATGAGTGGAGCGTTACAGGAGATATTCCAAAGGGAAAAACAATGAAAGGTGAGAGAAAAGGGAGCTGAATAAAAATACTCCGCATACCAAATCCTTCCAGCACAGTTTGCCACCTACTTAAAAAGACACAGTTTTAAAATACACATTGGGTGTAAAAGCCAAAAACCTGGAGGAGACATAGGGAGGGGCGAGTCCAGCTCTGTTAATTCCAATACCAGATGAGGATGTGTTTTCATACGGTTGTAGAGAGAGTGAGACACATGAAAGAGACTGCTTTGCTCCTTTTCTTTCAGGGTTACATACTATGTGGCAGATGTGTCAGTCTTTTAAAGCCCCTGCAAGTTTACCCATAAATGTCCCTACATTTATGCAACACCTGTTTTTCTCCCAAAATGTCACAGGACATTTTAAAAGCTTTAGATTTATCATCTTTTCCCCGCAGCAGCCATTGCTGAGGTGACACATGGTTCACATTTAAGAGAACATAGCAACTCCACACATTATTTTGGGAAAGGGCTGAAGATTAACATTGCACCATGTGAAGATTCAGGAGTTAACAGTCGAGTAAGAGCTGGCCTCAGATCTTTAGTGTCCGCAAACTGTCAAGACTTAAGTTTCACTGCAGTCCCACCACCCTCCCAAACACACTTTTGGCTGCACACAGTGCTGTGAACAGGCTGCCTGAAAGCAAAATGCTTCAACCCAAGTTCACTTTAATTCCAAGCACTCTTACTTAGTGTGAGATTTTGCACGCTCCTGTTTTGTTGCCCTGAAAATGCACAAGGGACTTCCATGCTTATCCCATGTTTTCCCTTTGCATTTGAGCATTAGCAGGGAATGACCTTGTGGGTTCTGTCAGCGAGCGGGGAATGGAGCAATGTGACTTATCTGACCAAGCACCGACTAATCAGCACTGCTGCTTAGATAGGAAATAATGAGTATTTGCCCTGCACTGTTCACAATCAGGCTGGAGAGCTTAAAAGAAATCATTAAAGGCCTCTTTTGAATGCTACAAGCGGCAGCGAATAAATTCAGTCATAATCTCGGCATAAATTCGAGGCAAGTGCAGTAAAAAGAGACATTCATCAGCTTAATTATTTGTTGTGCGCTAATTGATGAGCGTCGCCCTGCAGCGGGCGAGAAGCCAGGGCTGGCACAGGGATGAGTGCCAGCCAAGGAAGCAGGGACACGGGCAGGCTGTGTGGGGAGCAGGGGGCTGATGGCAGATCTGTTGCTGGGGCAGAGGACGGGGCCGTGCCGCTCACAGCTTGCCCCGTGCGTGACCCAGGAGCAGCTTTGAGAGACAGGAAGGCCATTGCCGGCCAACCTCCAAGGGGGAGAAAGCTTCTGTTGTGTATCTGGAGGGGATAAAGTCTTCCGTGAAGGACAAAGCAAAATCCCATCTCCTTTTAATCTTCCTCCCCTCCTGACCCAGCACAGGTTGCCAGCTCCCTTCTGCCTGGCTGCTCTAGGAAGCTGCTTCTTGCTTTGTATCCTGCCGCAGATAAAAGAAGACACTATTTTCTAGAACATTACATACGTGACACTGCCAGAGTGAGGGAAATAAATAACCTGGGCATAACTGGCTGTCTCTGGGCTCTTGGCCGCCTGCGAGGAGCTCGTGGGGTGTGCGGCACTGCTGGGAGAGGCTCTGGCTGTTTCCTCTGATTCATTTCAGGAAATCTTCTCTCCAGTAACTGTCTCCTCCACTTCTTTTCTTCCCCTTCCCTTTTATAAGTTTTCCCTAGACAGGGCTGTCTAGAAAGGCCTCGCAGAAATCAGAAAAGTCTTTCTTTAGGCTCTGCTTGCCTACTTTGCTCCAGACTCGGATCGCAGGTTTGCCTAGTTGAAGGTCCTGCAGTCTGGTCCCTGTAGATTTAAATACACTGGATTTGCTGTTTTAAATTTCCCTCAACTTCCACCATTTATAAGAGTGAACTTTCATCTGTCTGTCCTCTCTGCCTTTCCTTTTTGTTGCAGAAGGGGCAAACCTACAGCTCCCATGAGAAAAACCTGTCTCACTCAGTTATCACTCAGGTTTTCCTTCAACCGCTTTGCCCCATAGCACTTGGTAAAAAAAGAGAAAAATTGTCCTGTCCATTCAGCCTCTTGACATTTCTGTCCAACACCTTGGAGAGGAAAACCAGCAAGTGCCTTGGCGGAAAACAAATGAGGACTTGTGGTAGATAGAGGGCCGTGTGGGATTCATCCAAAGCTTTGCTTATCTAAAAGATAGGCGAGTTATCGAAACCTCTTCAGAGACTTTATGGCCGAGAATTCAAGGCCTAAAGAAAGGAGCTTTGAACTGAGGGGCTGCTGCTGGCTCCAGCAGGGATTTCCAAAGGCTGTCCCTGTCTCCCCAGGGAGCGGGGGAATGAGTCTGCACTCCTACCCCTAAGCCAACAGAAATAACCACTTCTCGGTATTTCGGAGAAGTAAGCACCTTCTCCCAGATCTCTGACTGCAACACAGACCTGTCTTAGAGAATCTCAGATTTTTCTCCATTGTCACAACAAGGTTTTGAGGCAGTTGGTGCCATTAGAATCTTAAGTGACCACCCCAGCTGAGGAAATCCTGTTTATCCACAAGAACTGATGCTCCTGCCACGATGCTGCTCCCAACTACTTGCCTGTCCCCAGCTGGGTGTGTTTGTCAGCTCTATAATTAGCTGGGGAGATACGATGAATGGTGGGTGAGCAGGGAGGAAGGCAGGATACAATGCTGAGTGTTGCTTCATGCCTCTGGAAGCGGCTGAGGGCTCCAAGCACGCGGGTTCTCCCCGACGTGTGGGTGAACTCACTTCCCCACCAGCCCTCGCTCACAGGCTCAGTGGCTGTAGCTGTTTGCCATGTGAGAGGAGCGTTTCCAGTCAGGGTTGGTTGGGATGGGAGCTTATTTTGGGGCTCAGAGCTTGGTTTCGTAATCCTTCAGGGAGGCTTTCCAGGCGTCGATAAATTAAAAGCAGTGATGGTAGTAGCACATGTTGCCTATCCTGAGAGAACTGTTCTTGGCTTCAAGGGACATGGGGCTTCCCACAACATACGGCGTTCCCAGGGGATGTGCTGGTGGAGGGTGTTTGCTTTGCTATCCGACCTCACTTCATTAGCAAGTGTTACAAAAAACAGCGAACAAACCTTCCCTGCTCCACCGCCAGCTATTTGGCCTCTGGGTGGTCTGGCTCCTATTAAATCTTTGGTGATTATTTAGACTAATTACATTCATGTTTGCACAATCAGTAGCACGAGAGTAGGAAGCACAGCTGATTGCTGAGCAACTGAGCTCCGTGTGGTTTGGCAGACGGGCTCCCTCGCTCTGCTCCGCGGGCAGGCGGGGATGCGGGATCCATGCGGGCTGGGCTTTCCCGGGAATCCCTGCTGGCTTTGGGCCATCCTGCTCCCACTGGTTCTGGTGAGGCTGCTCCCAATTTGCACACGATGGAGAGAGCAGAGCAACTGTTGGGTTCAGCTGAGCTGCGTCTCGATACACCGCGGTTGCTGGTTTCACTGGGGGAAAGCTCAGTTTATGGTGGGGTAGTTAACAACGACTCACGCTTTCAGAACTGCATGTGCTCCAAGGAGAGGAGATTTCCTGCCAGCTTTGTCTTCCCAGGCCCTCTGGAGCAGTGCCCTAGGTGTGAACCCACATACCAGCGCCCAGAGCTAAAAGGGGGCTTGCTCTTGCTCCGTTATCTCAAATTGGTGACCTCAATGCTGAAAACCACTGGGAAGACCCTTCCAAGATGCTTTTTCATCCCATAAGGGCCTTGTCAGGGAACAGAATAGTCCGTGGTGTTTGAGCTGCGAGGCTCTGAGGAGGCACAGGGCTGTGACACTCAGCACAGGCTGCCACACTTATCTCCCAGGCCACACTGCCCGTGAGGCTGTGCCTGCAGCGGGGCCTCCCCAGCCCCAGTGAGGCCTGTCTGGGAGATTTCGCAAACACTTCAGGGCTGAAATCTAACAACAGCCTGTTTCCCAACACTTTGCAGCTCTCCTCCCCTGCTTCCCCCTCCCTGGGCCCGATCCTGCCTGCCCTGGTGCTGCTGTGAGCCAACCCCAGGCACAGGCAGAAGGCACAGCCAGGTCAGCCTGATACCAGACTCTGTTAGGGACAAGCTCACAGCCTTTCCAGAGTTGTTTTCCATCCCTCCCTGTACCTGTCTGGGATTTCTCCTGTCAACGTTCCCACCATTTCCCTACAGACTGGCCTTTCTCAGCAGGAGTCCGCCTTGGGATGTCACCAGCCTCTTCAGATAGGTGCATGTAGCGAGGAGTTATGACCTCTCACTTGTTCCATGGCCTGCATCCTAGTTCTGCACTGCTCTGTTGCATTGTTGTCTTTGTTCCCACAGTTGGGAGCACAGCATCCAGGACAAATCTAGCCCTGTTTCTAAGAGGCAGCTTGAGTTTTATCCAAGGTCTCATCACTCGGTGTGGGAGAGGATGCCTAGGGCTCCCATGCCTTGGTGAAGGAAGTCTGAGGTCATGCACTGTGCTGCAATGGTGGTGAGTTGGTCGAGGTGCTTTGGAACCCCCGTGAGTTACACCTGGGTGTCTGTGCCAGCCTCCTGCCCATCCTGTGAGCCCACACCTGGGTGTCTGTGCCAGCCTCCTGCCCATCCTGTGAGCCCACACCTGGGTGTCTGTGCCAGCCTCCTGCCCATCCCGTGAGCCCACACCTGCTGCCCTTGCTCCTCTAGGTTCAGAGCAGGATGTGTCATGTCCTGCACACTCCCGGTGACGGGAATGATGGAGGTTGTGTCTCTTTTCTCTTGATGATGGATAGTCTGTGGTCCAGTGTGGTTCTGGTGTGACTCACATTCCCCTGAGCGCTGTTGATCCAGTGCCATGGCTGTTCTGGATCGTCTCCAAGAGCTGTGTGTGTAGGTGTGTGGAGCTGTGTTCTTCACTTATGTCTTTTTCAATCTATTTTAGCTGGTCTGAGGATACAATATCTTGCATTACTTCATCAAATGTCCAAGACAGGCCCTAAGCTTAATTTTTAGCTTTTTCTTCTCAGCCTCCTAGACATTTTCCAGGTTTTCTACATGGGGAGATGGATGTAGGTGAAATGCAGGGCTTGGTGTTTTGAAGGAAGAGGAGCTGACTCCTTACTCCTGGCTCTACAATGGGTCTATCTGGAAATTTCAATGCAGGTCGTGTATTCTGGTAATGAGTTGGGCTTTCACAGACCTATTTAAAAAGAAAAGAGGTAGTTAATCTTGGAGTATGTAAATCTGGGCTCCACACCTAAATGGGCTATCATTCAGTGAAAGGCTCAGCATTTGTTATTTCCAGCACATCCAGCAGCTCTATTTCATGGCTGTGTACTCCAGAGGCTGTCACTGTGTAAGCCCAAGGCAACAGACAGTCCTTCTTCTAAGGGGTTTTACAGTTTCTCTGAGCTGGGTACTTCAGACAGTCCCAGTAGATTCTGTGTGTGGGTTAGATTCCCCAAATACCTATGGGAATCAGGTCCTTTGGGAACTCGAATATGTATTTGTTGTAAATGTTGTTTAAAGTGGAAAACCCTGCATTACTGCTGAGTTTTTGGAGAATTTTGTCATGTCTAATATGACTGTGGCTGTGCTCATTACCCATAGAAATCTCTGCCTTTTCACATAATAGAAAACTGGTCTCTGGAGCTCACTGCCATAAGACAAAACAATTCATCTATCTGGACAATAGCACTGTAAAAATCGAATTGCATAAAAAGCCTCCATAAGGGACATAAAGTGAGTAAGACTGATCTGATCAGGAAGAAACCCTCCTCCATCAGGCTACCCACTGCTGGGAACTGCTGCTGAGCCACGAAGCTGTCTGCTCTGGGGGCCACGGCTCTGCCTCAGAGAAAGCTTCTGCTCTTCTGTCCATGACCACTATTGGGAGACAATAAACAGCCAGACATTTCTTCTCTAGTTGCTCCATCTCCGCAGGAATTGGCTGTAATGCAGCAGCAATCCAGTCTCGTACGTGCACCTTTTCAGGTCGCTCCAGGGCTGAGCACAGCCTGTGAGAAAGCGAAGAGGAAAACAAGGGATTCACGAGGAGAAATGGGAGGAGAGGGAATGAAGGAGGTAGAGCACTTAAGGCAACGTCAAACTCGTGCCGGTGTGGGTGTCTAAGGCTGCTGTTTCAGCACAGAGTAGGTGAGGGGAGTGTGAGCTGGTGGTTTGGAGACAGAACCATGCTGAGCTTTCTCTGCTGGCTCTGATGTTCCTGCAGGTGAAATGGGAGCACGTTTGGGATTTCCGTGCCTGCAGCACATCCCACTTAAGCCTGGACAGCAGCAGAGACGAAGTGCAGTAGGCTGTCACCACTAATTTCAGGCACTTTACTGAAATGCCTGAATTGGGGGTGTGGTTGACCTGCGTTCAGTGCAAAGTGTGGATCCATCTTCCCTGTCCCTCCTCTGAATAAAGGGGCCACTTAATCGCCTTTGTCAGGTTGTTACAGGCAAACACAGGGAATCCGAGCCAGGGAGAGGAAAAAGCTTGATCAAGACAAATGAAAGAATCACTTTCCCAGGTCTTGCCTCCAACCAGTAGCTTCATTGTACAACAGGGAGGATTTTTTAAAGTCAAAATCATTGCCAAATCCAGATTGAATTGAATGATTCAGGATAAAAAAAAATAAAAATAGAGGAAAACTCCAGGCGTACTTAAATGTTTTAATGTTTTGTTTGAGCATTTTCTAAGTGAAACAAATTTTTATGTCAAGACATAACTTTTGCTGTGAAATAGTCTTTTTTATTTGTTTGTCTTGAAGGGAAAGGTCAAACCTGAAATGTAGCAGATAATCTAAACCAAAATGTTTCCTTCTACGCTGAACAGAAAAACTCAGTTTTTATTTTGCATGTATCTTTTCTTTTTCCTTTCCAGTACTTTAACTCAGTCATTAAACAATCCCTCCTCAGCCTCATCCCCAAACCCCATTGTTTGCAGACTTCTCTGTTTTCCTATCTAAGAATATTCATAACACTGTGATATGAGACAGTCCTGCTCAGGCTGGCTTCTGTTGGATCAAGTGACCCTTAAGCTCCTATTGTTTTCTGCAGTTTATAAACTTATTCAGTTGCCAGTTATTTGGATTCATTTGCTTCTAACTTTTTGGACTCTTTCTTCTCTTTGCAATCTCCATATTTGCGCAATCGTAGATTCAGATTATTCACTGGTTATTTAGTTCATAAGTCACCAAGGCCATGGCTTGACGAAGAGTCATCACCCTATTCCACCTGGAGGGTCGGGTCTTCTGTGAATGGAGTCGAAAAGCTCTCTAAGCCCTGATTTGGTGATGAGCACTGGCTATTTAGTGTCTCTGTCGGCATGTCCCTGCCTTAGGCTCCCCAGTTGTGAAATAAAGCTCCACACCCCTCCTTCCCAAACTGTGCGCATCAGGAGAAAGGCATCCTGGAGAGGGACAGGCAGGGACTCGTGTGGAAGGTCTAGGTGGAGATGACACCACAGTGCTGGGCCCACATTCCTAGATGGGCTGTGGGTGATGCACAGGCAACAGGCAGACTCAGTCGTAGCCTGGAGAAAAGTGTTTGTGAAAGGGAGAGTGAACGTGTGGCAGCAGAGCCGGGGGGAGCAGACGGAGCGCGTGCAGCCCTCGCTGGGAACATTGGAACAGGTTGTGGCACTGCCTCGGAAGGAGTGTAAAGGAGGAGAATGAGGTCATTTGTTCAGTCTGTGCAGATGGGAGAAATTCTTAGGAATTCACTTCAGGGCAAGTGAGACACTTGTCCCACTGCCACCCCCTTTCCTGCAGGTAAATACTGTGATGCAAGAGGCCCAAATCGACTTTCAGCGGTCAGACATCGCAGGCTATTGTCTCAGCTCCTTCCCATGCATCTCCAGAGGGGTCGCAGAGAGATGACAGGTGATGAATGCAGCAGTCTCCCACTGCGTTCCTTTGCTGTGCCTCAGTGCCCGTTAGCTGCATCTCCTGACCTCAAACACAAGAGGTGTTTGGAGAAGTCTCTGCTGGACTCCACCTTCCCTGGTCTGTGAGACAGTGCCTGGTTCTGCTCCTGAGGAATCAAACCCAAGAACATTCATAGTTAGGTGCACAAATGGACTTAAGTAAAGCAGCAGCACCCAAACCATAGGGCCCTTAGGAACCTCAGTGCAGCACCAGCTCAGCACTAGCATTAATCACTGTGAAAAATAACATAGTTGAAGATCGTAGCTAATCTCTGGAAATTTCACCCCAGAGGTGTTTTTTGTTCTCCAGGCTGCTCTAGGTGTGTTCCTTCCTTCATGCCTTTGTGGTTTTGGCTTCTTTCCCAGGTGACACCATTTCCTATGTCCTGTGACCTACAAGGAGAGTGTGCTTGCCGGGACCCCAACGCCCAAGAGCACAACCAGAAAGACCTCCGTGGCTTCAGTCTTGGGTAAAGCCAAGTGACGTGGAAAGGAGGACCACACTGCTCAAGGCAGGCTAGGAGAGACACCACATCCCTTTTGGTATCGTTTTTAACATTTAGCTGCTCAACTGGATGGCATTTCTGCACCAGGGACCCTTAGAATTGAACCAGTCTGCCTTTAATTTTTGTCCAAGGAGAACTCAAAGTAGGGGTTTATGTATTAATTATATCTTAAATAGTGATGACGAGAAACAAACAACCAAGAGTCAAGTCGAGATGACTTTCATGTATCAAAACAGCATGTTATGCCCACCTAATTTGAACAGTTCATATCTAGATTCAAGGTGAGAAACAAACTATTTATGTACACATATTTATAGAAATAAGTAGAGAAAGAGAGAGAGAGAAAGAGTGAGAGATTATGATCAACGGAAAAACACTTTCCCCTCCCCAGCACTCACAACTCAGACCGTTCGTGGAAGAGGCTGTGCTCTTGGAGGACTCCAAGCTGAGCCTTTTCTGATGCTGAATGCCAAGGTATCGCATGCTCGGGGCACCGTGGTTGGGATGGGATCTCCACAGGGCTGGGCCTCTTGGCAAGTGGCTTGCCAGGCACCCAGCCAGCTCGAGATATGGGATGCGTCTGCTCCTCACAGGAATGCTACTTCCAGCCAGGGAGCTCAGCAGACTGCAGTGGCCTTTCTGTACAGCTCCTCCTTCTCCCCCTGCCCTCAAAGAGCCAACAAAAAGCCCCCTTGTAGCCTGCAGGGCTTCTGGGACGTTTCTGTGTGGAGCTGGGCAGGTGGTCCCGTGGTGGAGGCAGGGAGTGGGGAGTCTAAGGACTGGCATTGAGGAACATGGATGATTGCTTCTGAGGAGCAGAGAGGGGAACTCGCGCCCGCACTTGTCATTTGAGCATGTCCGCTGCTGCTACTCCTGCTGCTATGTCCCATACAAATAGTTTCCTTACTGTGTCAGGACAGGGTGAAAAACAACCCCATGCAACCAAACAGTCTGCCTTAAAGCTTACCTACAACCTGCCTTTCAAACCCTCTGGTCTCTTCCTCAGCATTGGGGCAAGAAAACAGGACACCAGCCAGCCAAAGGAATCTGCTTTCCAGTCTCCACCCTGCCAGGTGGTTCTCTAGGCCTCCTCCACCCCACTCTTATGGTGATCTGATTCTGACAACTGCTTCATGCTCCTGTTTTCTCAGGAGAGGGGAAGAGGAGGAGGAGATACCTGCCATGAGGAAAGGCTTGCAGGAGACAGTATTAGAATTTTGGCCATATTTGTCAGTATTAAGCTGCCAGGCCAGTGGGTCGGACACTTGGGATAGAGCAGGCACTTAGTTGTTTGTAATCTTCCAGAAAAAAGGGCATTAGCTGCAGCAGAGCTCACACTTCCCTGTCATCCTCCTGCTTCAGCCCAGAGCGGAACATGTGCCAGACCCTCAGTGATTCCCTTCCTCACAGGGCTCATTACATTGAGTCACTGAGATACCCAGGGCATCCAACGCTGCTGCTGCTGCTACAGCCTATCCCAGGGAAATCCCACAGATCTTTCCAGTGTGGCTTGGGCATGTGTCTGCTGCTTCAAGCTGCTGCTAGGAAGAACACACATCCAAAACAGCATCCTTCCCGGTGTTAGCTTTGTCCGTTCCTTGGAACTGTCCTGACTGGTACAATCTACTAGATAAAGAGAAAAAGATTTTTTCTAACTCCTGCTTGATTGAACGTTTAGGCACTGCAATGAGGCAGAAGGGTAAGGGGAGGGGTCATTTAGCTTGTGGAGATGGATGTAAAAATGATTTGGAGAACAAGAAATGGAAAACTGATAGAATAGTAGGTGCAAGGAGCCAGGTTCTTGTTACCCACTGTTGGGGTTGTTTCTATTGGAATGAACCAGAGATGAACCTCAATAACTAAAGTAGAGGCCTGGAGAGGTGATTGTCATTAAAAGGCGAGGAGCTCTCTGTTGTGAAGCTCCAGCTGTTCCTAGAGAAGGCCTGGCCATGGGAGCTGTGTGGATGGCTCTGGCCCCTCTGTGCAGGGGTGTGCTGGAAAGGGAGGTGCAATGGGATCAGGGTTCCTGCGTGGAGTTAGACTGAACATCCTCCAGCTTAGAGAGGAGTGGCATAAGCTTCCACTTTTGCCCCTCGCCTTCTAACTAATGTGGGAGGTAAATAACTGTGCAAAGGTTGCTGCTTCCTTCTGGTCCCTTTGCCCTCCCCAGTTTTGTTGGCAGTTTGTCCGTCTGCCACCCAGCCTATCAGAAGAGCTCACAACCTCAAAAGCCTTTCAGACTGACAACACTTCATGTCCTCAATGCCTGAGGCATCTTGGCGTGATTTCCGCTCTCCATCCCACCTGGGTTTCATCCCAGCAGGAAGCCTCAGTTCAGCTCCTGAGTGCGCCCTGAAAATGCCCTTCCCAGTGCAGAGCTCAGCATGGAGGAGATTTCCAATCTGCTTTTCCCACTTGGACAGTGCCCAAGAGAGACAGGTCTGTACAGACATTACTGCCACTTGCTGCTGTGGGCTTGCAGGAGCTCAAGGCCAGCTGAGCCCCTCTGGCCAGCCAGGGCCAGCCCCTGCCTGCTGAGCTGGAGACCTCAGCTCAAGGGAGACAGTGGCTTCTCACCAGCACAGCCTCACTCCTCAACTTCCCTCCTGCAGTCCTGGTGTGCCCCAACTCCCCTTCCCACAGGCAGGCTTTCCATGCTGCTATTTCATATTTTTTTTTTTTTAACTACTTTGTTGGTACTGTCCATCTCCTCCAGTAGGGCTGATGGGATCAGGAGTGGAAAAAAGTCCTGCTCTGAGTAATGTTAAATCCAATGTTTGTTTTTTTTTTTTTTTTCCACTGGGGCAAATCCCCTCTGCATTTTCAGGTGCTGTACCAAGCACCCAGAGAGATGCTGGGAGGGGAGCCACGGGGAATGGACACCTGCTGAGGTCTTGTCCCCTGTGCTCCCAAGCTTGGGCAAGACCAGCTGGATCCTTGCATCATCTACCACTGTATGGGCCTCAAATGCCCAGTGGAGTCCTAGGAAAGACCCTCCCTGACTGTGGTGGCCGTTGGGTGGAAGGTGAGAGGGACATCACCCACCACCTCCGCCCACTGAGCCAGCAGCGTAGGACAATATCAAACCAGAAGTTCGGGGGAAGAGAAGAGAAAAGGGTGCTCATGCTGGTGAAATTTAGCTGCTCATAAAGTCCAGTTCACATTAGTGCCAAGGCCTTCTCCATCACGGACAGTGAGCCAGGGCTGCACCTTACGTGGGGCCACCAGGCTGTGGGGGATGTCCACATCCAGCAGGAGGGAAAGCTGGAGCAGAAAGCGGTCAATGGTGCGCGGTGGGGTGGGAAACTCCAATCAGCTGCTACCCCTCTCCCTCCCCACCCTCTCGCAGACAGGCTGAGCTGGTGTCCTCCTGCTTTTCTTGCATCTTCCGCTGTCCCCCCCAGGCTGAGAAAGGAGGATGGCACCAGAGGACTCTTGGAATCGGGTTCCAGCTACCTCCCTTCCGGTTTCGGTTTCACTTGGTTGTAACTGTCGGTTTGTTCTAGGTTTTACCTGTGTCTAAGAAAAAAAAAAAAAGGGAAAAAAAAAAAAGAGAGAAAAAAGAAAGCCCCATAGCCAACAAAATTTTCTTGCTGCAAGCGATTCAAGTGGGGAAAAAAAAAACAACAAACATGTGAGGCTTTACAGAGAGGAATAGGAGAGAAAAAAAGAAAACAACAAAAACCCATAAAAAATGGAGAAAAGAAAAAGAAAAGAAAACCCGCATAATCCAAATCCAAGAAGAGCAAAGCCTATTTTTATGTGTTTGAAAGGAAAACACTGATTCTGCCAGCTGAGTAGAGAGCTAGATACTAAGTGTAGATTTCCCTAGAAGTACCGTGAGGTTTTATAACATTGTCTGGTTTTGTTTTCCTCGTGCGTTGTGATAAGTCCAGGAACTAAGGCTAAGGGGTTATCCCCTGGTATATTGTTGTTTGTGGGGGGAGGGAGGGGGTGGAGTTTGTTTGTTTTTTTTTTTCCAGATTATTTTTTTAAGTGTGTATTTGTGCTTATTTTTACGTTATCCAACTGTACATACGCATTTAACCAGTATTTCACTGTGCTCTAATTACTGCACTCAGAAGCACTGCACAGTCTGAATCCTGGAGAGCTGCGAGAGACTGGGAGTGAAGGGTGAAGGACAAAGCTGCAGACAGGTGATTCCCATTTCGGGGAAGCGGGGTGCTGAACACCCCCTTCCCACACTCCAGCTCGTTGTGCCCGTTCGAGGCCGAGCTAGAAGACAGGAGGGGATGGGGTGAAGTCAGCCAAGGCTGGGATGCTCAAAGGGGTTTCAGAGCTGGAAGTTTGGCCTTTGAACTATTTTGGATGCCGTGGAAATTCCCAGCCTTTTGGCAGCATCTTGCCCTCCCCTGCCCAGTCCCTGGAGGTCCCAGTGAGAGTAGATGGGCATGTTCATATCACTGGGAGAGGACCACACGCCCAGCAGAGATACTCGTTAGATATCTCTAGATACCTCCACAGTTGTGGGCCCCATTTTGGTCTCAGTGGTGCAGCTGAGGTGATCTGTTTTATGTTTTTTACACGTTAGCCCATCCTCTGGGGAAGGCCATCTCCCTGCTGAGGGTGCAGCAGCACTCCTGCCTCCAGGTGACCTTGTATGCTGGGCACACTGAAGCCCCGAGAACAGTCCCATTTCCCTGGAGGACCTTGGCCTCTGAGTTCAGTGGGAGCATGAGCAGAACATCAGCAGGAGCAGGTCCAGGTGGCCCAAGATGTATTTCCTTGGAGCTACAGTCAATTTGGGCAATAGGGATTTGGTGTTGGGCTGTTCCTGCCACCTGGGGTGTTCAAACCCACCCCGTTCCTTTTAGCAGGAGCAAAGTAAGGCTTAATGTTTTGTTTCTGTCTTCATTTGGCAAACTGAGTTTTCCCCTTTTCACCGGATCTACACATCCAAGATTCACTAAGAATGAGAATCACTTCCTCTGAGGCCCCACTCAAGAGCTTGGGTTGGCTTCAGGTGTTCGATGAGGAGTCTCGGTGGTACCTGTTTGTGGTTTTAGTCCTGTTGGGCCGAGATGCGGAGCTAACGAGTCCAAGTTGTCTTTGGTTCCCATTCTGGCTTAGTTTTCAGTCTTTTAGTTTTTCCTTCTTTTGGTGAGGCCACATTCAGCCACCAGTTTCCATCTTCTGAGTGCAAAGAACCAGGGCTTTAACGAAACATTTCACCAGCAATTCAAGAGGGAATTGGAACCATTGCGGAGTTTGCATTGTACGGCCTCTGTAATTACGTACCTGTCTGCAGATGAGAGGCTGAATTTTGCTCCCATCAAGTCAACACAGGTTTTTGTTGTTGTTGACTTCACTGGGAGCAGGATTGAGCCATACTATATATATAAATATATATAAATATATATATGATATATATATAATATTATATGTGTAATATTATATATATATCAGTGTAATATTTACAAATAAAACTGTGATCTCGTCTAGAGAAAAATGTATTCATATTACCAACTGCTCTTCCATATTTATGTATCATATTGTATCTTTTTATTATAATTATTATGATTATTATGGTTATTATTATTATTATTATTATTATGGAATCTTTCTTGGCACCTTTTGGAAGCCACGTCAACCAATACTCCAAAGAAGTGCTGAGGATCTATTTTCACAAGAATTCTACTGGTCTACTGTATAAAAGAGAAAAGAAAAAAAAAAAAAGAAACAAGCAAAATACAGTTCAACCCTTAATTCTGTACCTCACGCCTGTACGTTTGCTGCTCCAGTTTTGGGTTTTATTTTGCGTTCGTTTGTTTTTAACGGATCTAATTTAAGTCTCCAAGCAATATATAAAGATGTAAATAGTAAAGCTTATTTATTAAGATTGTCATCTTTTTTAATTTATATTTACACAATTGTTCATCTAATTTATTTTTTTTCAATACAGTTTTTAACAGTTGTCCTTTTTTTGGTTCATGATGTTTTTTAAATCATTTTCACAGAATTTCTTTATACAGCTTTTTCTCTTTCTTTGAATAAGCAACAACTTCCTCTGGTCTTTCAAAAACAGGTCATGTTTCACTCCAGAAAAAAAAAAAAAAGTTATGTCAGATTCATCAGAAATATTTTGCCATTGTTGATTCCTATACCCTAAAGTTCTATATTATATAAATATATAATACCTTGTATGCTTAAATATTTAACTGTGTGATTTTGTATATATCTTCATACACATGCTCACACACATATGAGGGTTAATGTCCCCAGATGTTGGGAGAACAGAGAATCAGAAACACAAACAATATAAGCTTGTATTAAAGAGTTCTGAACTGGACCCCTCGCTCTTGCCACGTCTCCTTTGCTTTCGGTCGAGCCGGTCCCGAGCAACGCCCACGGGGGTACCCAGCGTGGTCAGTGAGTGGCTGTGGGGTCCCACACCTGGCTGCACAGCTGCACAGCACCCTGGCCGTGTGCTCCAGCTCTTTGCTTTTGGGGCAGGGGGGTTGCAAACCGCCGTGTTTTGCCGGAGGGATGCAGTGGGTGGAGGGAGGCAGCGCTGGCCAGGGCCCCGTGAGCCCATTTCGCCTCCAGTGGGTTTGGCTCCGCCAAGGGGGTTCAGGTCCTGTTTCTCTCCAGGCAGGCTGGTGGAGGTTTTGGTGTGAGAGAGCTTGAAAATCAAGCTGTCCATATTCTGCTTACCTTCTTCATCACGTGCAGAACATGTTCATCCAGAACCACAGTCCCAGTGGGAGCGTGCCTTGGCTCAGGGGCTTTACCTAGGAGGGAAGCAAGGCTGAAAGCAAACTATGTGCAGCCAGAGAGCTGAACATCCCGATGCACAGAGCCTTCGGACACGTGAGAAAACAGACAGATAAAGATAAATCAGTGTCCAGTGGTCTAGAGAGAGCTGGGGTTGCAGTCTCCCCACCAGAACAAGGCCTTGTGAGATGTGCACCAATAATTCCTGTGTTCTGAGGGCAACAGACTGAGGGACGAGAATAAATAATTTTTTTTTTTTTTTTTTTTACTCTGGCATAAATAAGTCAGTAAAAAAATGTTTTGCATTTTACCTGCGAAAAACCACTGCAACATATTGAGCAGGGAGAGACAGAAATCTCATGAGTGAGAATGCAGCGTGTTTTCTATACCATCCTTGTCTTTGGTCAATGCATTATTAATGGAGAATAAGTGCGTCACACACAGCCCTATCAATAGCACACGCTGTAGATAAAAAGGCCCAGGAACGAGGGATTAAATGGGTTGTGTCTGTAGCAATGCACAAATCAATTGGCTGTGTGTTGAACTATCTATTAGGCATTAATAAAGACCTGAAGATGGGAGCAGCCGTGAAGGCAGGGAGCAGCGGGCAGCTCGCTCCTGCTGGGCTCTGCTCAGCCCCACTCCTCCTGCACGTCCACAACCACCCCAGGATCAATCGGAATGCACAGTCAGAACAACAGTTTCTATGTCCAGGTTACGTGTCTTGTCTGGAGATCAATCACTAAAGAAAGCTGGGGAAATTGCTCTGAATTCTTACGGCAAAATCCTCTCCCGGCTCAAAGTCACAGCTTCTCAGACAGGCATGGCATTGGTGACTGTGGCAATCACAGAATCACAGAATGGCTTGGGTTGGAAGGGACCTTAAAGATCATCCTGTAATGGGAAAATGTTAGCAGCAGAAAAAATTCATGCCAAAAAGACACAGAGACTTAAAAAGGCTTCCATAGGAGGACTGGAGTATAAAGAAAACTACTCACAAGTGTGAAAAAAACCTCATTTCCATGTAAACAAGGACATCTGAAAATCAAATGAATGTTCAGGCTGGCAGACGTGTGCCCATGGGTTCACTTGCTTGCACACATGTAGACACAAACCCAGCAAACCCTTTCTGGTCCAGCACTACCTTTTCCTGGACTTGTTCATTCCACCTCCTCAGTTTTTCAGTTTCTAAGGCACACACACCTGGAAGGTGAGGAAAAGTGAGCGGTTCTGAGGCTGGAATTCTGCTTTTTGCTGCTCATTAACTACCACAACACTGCGATGGCCCTAAATTTTTTCCCTCTGCCCTGAATTGGAATAACAGCTGCCTACATCATTCAAGTCAACAACTGGCCTAAGTTCTCCAATAAAATGCAGCCAAAGGGCCAGGGTCTTCATTTTTTTTAAGTACAAGTGAGGCAATACTGTGTCAAAATAATTTTAAAGGTCTTGACAATCTTTTGGCTGACTTCTCTCGGGCCTGGGGAAGATTGTTAGTGGTTAAAAACAACTTCCATTATTATTTTTTTTTTTTTCAGATAAAAGGTTATTCACAGCTTTTTGATCATTTTGCTTATGATGAACGAAGAACTAATCCAAACAGTAACATCATAGGGTAGCCACCCTCCATGCCCTGCTTTTAAGATGTTATCTGCCAGTTTATTTATTTATAAGTCACTTCCCCACTCATATATTTTTTCAAAGAAGCATAAGAGCCCCGTACCTAAGATCTCTGCTGCTCCCTTTTATCCTCACCCAGCCCACAGGGATGAACCAACTTATTCCTCAGGTCCATTGGCATTTTTGTTGACAGAGCTGAGATATGGGGATGGTTCTGGCTGAACATCAAAACCCATCTCAGTCTTTGGGCACTCACCTTGTAGCACAGACCTGTTCTTTTCCAAACGTCACCCTGATAACATGGATTTTCCCAAGCCCTGGTGCTGCTGTGTTTCCATAAGGCTCCACACCACAGTGTCTGCTAAACAGGCTTGGAGAGATGGGAGGGTGGGCAGTGCAGGGAAGGGAAAGGGAATTCTTTTTATTGCACGCTTTATTAATGCTTCAATGCTCAAACTTTCCAGCTAAGCACTTAAAGCCTCCCAACCCTCACAGCACAATAGGAAATGTCCATGCTGAAGCACATTGTGGTGGTTCAAACCAATCCTTGAAGCCCTGGCAGCTCCTGGTGCCCAGGATCAAGAGCCTGTTGGCAGATTTTTGTGCCCCCCAGCCCCAGCCCAGTGTTGTGAGGAGCACTGGCAAGGCCAGAGCCGTCCAGGGCATGTTGTGCCACCATGGTGGCACTGTGAGCCATGGTCCTGGTCCATCACGAGCACCGACACTCAGGGAGGCAGTCAGGCCACATGTGCTTAGGAAAATAAACCAGAAACCTTTTCCTTTGTGTCTCACAGTGCACAAATCGATTCATGTCATGACGCTCAGCTTCTGGACAGCTAATCCTGCCTCTGGCCCAGCAGGTACAACGTGTGGCTTACATCCTCCCAGGGCAACAAGGCATGAGCTCGCAGGCTACTGAGTCATCTGTGGCACAACAGGGCACTGCCATGGCTAAGCAGTAGTGTCACTACAAGGCTTTGTTCCCCACCAGGGACCCCCCGAGATGGTGAGGACCTGGGCTGCCCACACAGCACAGCAACTGGCACTCCCTTGGCTTCTTCCCCAGGCTCAGCAGAGTCTCATCTAACCAAGGAAAAATTTAAAAAAAAAAAAAAAAAAATTAAAAAAAAAAAAAAAAAAAAAAAAAAAGAAAAGAGGAAAAGCAGAAACCAAACACATAAATAAAGGAGCAAATGCAGCACTTGACTCCAGAGGCCTCTGCCGTGGGAAGAAGCTGTCCCAAAGTGGTGTGTCATCAGCAGCACAAAAACCCAAACAATCAGCCCCTCTGTGCGCCGTGCCAGCTGCAGCCCGGCCGGGACCAGGGCGGGGGAACAATGGCCGAGGGGACAATGGGGATTGTTCAGGGTCCTCCAGAGGGAACAGCCCCACGCAGGCCTGGGAGGGGACCTGCAGCTGTCACCAGCTCTGAGCTGCCAGACAAGCGGCAGATTTGGGGTGCCCTCAAGAAGGGTGGGATGCTCACAGGATGCTGGAAGTGGCAGTGAACGCTTGTTGAAGGTTTCTCTGCAGGGAAACCCTGTCCCCATGCTGAGCTGGAGTTCATGGGGTGCTGAGGTGCATGGATGGGGGAAGTAGGGCCAGGCTGTGCAGGATGCACCAATGGCTGCTCTATCAGTGCTGCTGCCTGCACACACACTCACTGCAGAGACACATGGAGGAGATTTCTCCTTTTGCCCTTAACTCATCCTGAAGCTGATCGCTCCATCCAGGAGCCATTGAAGCCAAGTTACCCATCCCAGCCATGCCATTAGGGAAATAATTTCAAATGGATGCCTATCTATGTTCAGATGGGTAGTTTATCTATTAAACATGGATGATGGCATCCTTTTGCCCCTCTCCCCACTTGCTTTTCATGTTTCATCCACCCCTTGGTGCTCTCTCACCCAGGACAGCATCACCCCTGGTCTGCCAAAGCCCAGGCAGTGGCACAGCAAAGTCAGGGTACTGGCTGGCAAAAGGAACCAGCTCCTGGGCAGCAGCAATTCGCTTTGGAGCTGGGATCCCTTCTCCCCGAGGGAGCCAGCGGAGTGGCAGGGATCTGTGTGCGTGTGTGTGTACACTATGGGGCACAGGTCCATCTGCCAGCATTGCTGGGCTATGACTGCAACTGTTTATCTTGAAAGCCAGAGGGTTACACTCTCCAAAGTTTCCAGGGAGAAAATACAGACCCTTCCTTTCAGCTGCGTGCCGCAGGATGTGTAACCTCGACGAGTTCCTCCGTTTCGTTTGGCTTGGGTGCTCTGTGCAGGGTAGCATCACCGGCCAGAGGCTCTCCTGGCTTTGATCTGGGAGCTAGGTGTGCTTCACGACAGGTTAATGGCCATCAAACTCCGCAGCCCAGAGTCTAGACTCTTCCACCTGCTCTGTACATATTAACACAGGCTCACACACAACTCACTCTGTGCAAGTACCCATATGAACAGCCAGTCTCAGCACGGATGCAAAGCAAAGCTCCTCAGCAGCCTTCCAAAATAAGCAAACTAAGCCTCTGCAATGGACACAGCTGCAGCGTGGATCCAGGGCACAGCCAGCCTGTCCCTGTGCTGCTCCTGCTATGTTCCCAGTCAGGGCTACCAGACCTGAAGGTCTCCTTTCCATCACCATCTGCAACAAAACGTCCCCATGCCGCAGCTCTGTCCTTTCCCCGGAGCTCTGTGAGGGATGGGCATCCCAGGTGCAAAAAACACCACTGTGGGGGAGCTCGCAGTGTCAGAGTGGAGAAAAACATGCTGAGGGGCAGCCAGCCAGCTGCCTTGTATTTCGGCTGGCATCTCCTGTTCCTAACACCTAGCAGCACACTCACAATGGAGAGGAATCCCAGGGGCAGCATTATCCCTGTCACACCTCCAGTCCGGTCCAGTCACTTACAGAAAACACAGGCAATTTGTCCCTCAGGTTGGTCAACACTGGCGAGACCACAGAGCTGCTCCCCATCGCCGTGTGCTGCACGGGGCTTCCAAGAGAAATGAATCATCCCCGAGCCAAGCAAACAAAAACAAAATAAACCCCTGTGTTTATAAAGTACAGGGAACGGCACAGCTGTGGGCCAGAGCCTTGAGAAAACAAGACAGCTTCAAAGCACCTGGAGCTGCAGCCGGTGAGCAGCAGGGACAGGATGGACCAGCCAAGCTCCCTGTGGCTGCTGCTGGTCCTGGCAACCTCGGCCTGTGCTATATCCTGCCGAGTGTCTGGGGGGGAACCTGTCCTACAGGCAACGGAGGCACTGCCTGCTCTGCAGATGTCAGGAGGGGATGATCATAGAGTCACAGAATCATGGAATATCTTGAGTGGGAAAGGACCCAAAAGGACCAGAGTGCAGCTCTCTGCCCTGCACAGACACCCCAACAATCCCACCCTGGGCATCCCTGGCAGCGCTGTCCAAACGCTCCTGGAGCTCTGGCAGCCTCGGGGCCGTGCCCATTCCCTGGGGAGCCTGGGCAGTGCCCAGCACCCTCTGGGGGAAGAACTTTTCCCTGATATCCACCTAAGCCTCCCCTGACACATATTCATGCCATTCCCTCAGGAGCTGTCACTGGTCACCAGAGAGGAGAGATCAGTGCCTGCACCTCCACTGGCCCTTGTGAGGAAGCTGCAAAATGTGATATCATTTTCCTCAGTCTCCTCTTCTCTAGGCCGAACAAAGTGACCTCAGCCTCTCCTCGTATCACTTCTGCCCTTCTTCACCATCGTTGTGCCCCTGCTTTGGATGTTCTCTGATGGCTTTAGATCCTTCTTATACTGTGGCACTCAAAACTGCACATCAGTCCCAGTCACTCTGCATTAGCAGCTCCAAAGAGAGATTTGGGGGCTTTTCACCCCTCAGAAGTGCACACACTGTGTCCTGGCAGCACATGAAATGGGCAGCTCGGTCTGACACCAGCCCGGGCACTGGCCAGGCACCCCCACATTGGCATTTCAAGGCTTTTGCTGTGTGTCGTTGTAGCTCCAACCAGGCAAATGCAAAGTCTTCATCTGACTGCAACAAATCACGGTCATCTCCTTCATCCCCACAAACTCCACGGCCACCAGTCACCCCCAAAAGGCAAAGGGATGGTGAAGAGGCAGCAGCAGTGCTGGGCACTCAGGTTTTAACACATGGTGGTGTCATGGTCCCCCCTTGGTCTTCGTTTTCAGTGTGGTACGAGCCTCAGTGACACACAGGCCATAGCTCAGAGCCCTCAGTGTCATCCTCGTCTCTCTCCCCATCAGAAAAAGGGATTTAGCTTAAAAATTAAGACCTCAGGCAACCTGCGATGCTTTGGAGCTGGTCTCACAGGCTGCAATGTCACAGCAAAGTTCTCTGTGAAGTTCAGCAGGACTTTGACCAGGTTCTGGAGTCCTTCCCAAAGCACATGAATGTGGCTCAAATGAAGAGACATAACCAAAGAGGGGTAAAAAAAAGAGCAGTTTGGAAGGAATAATCAGAATTATTTGAGTGAGTGCAAATCAGGCAAATAGGTTTAGATCAAGAAGAAAAAGGTCTCTGGCTGAACCTTCTCCACATCAAATTCTGCACCTTTGTTTGGTTTCAAAACATTTCTGTTTTGAAACTCATCTCCTGGTTGTTTGGTTTGATGTTAAAGGGTTAACTAGCCTGAAAAACTAAACAAACCTATTTGCTTTGGGCTGACTAAACTGATTCATTCAACCCACACTCTCCCCTCTTCCCTCTCCAGGTTCATTGTTTTGCTTTAAAAAGGAAGAAGCAATAGCTTTGAGCTGATCTGATTTTTGTATTTTTTCCCCTCTCACCCTCCCGCACTTTTTGGTTTGGCTACCAGGCTGAGAAATCCATTACCCACAGCAAGCCTGGGCCAGCCTAACCCACATCTGACAGTAAAAGAAACCAGATTCTCCATGTCTTTTTAGCCCCTGGCTTTCTTCTTGGGCCTTCCCACACGCTTCCAGCTCCCACTGGGACCAGTGGCTACGCTGGGTGTCGAGGAGGGGAGGACCCTGTGCGAAAGGCTGCACTTTTCCCTCCTTTCTATGCATCCATCTTGGCGTCCCTCATCTCAGCCACATCCCAGGAGTGCCATCGGTGATGCCCTCCCCAGAACCGAAACCCCACGAACGCCCAAGCAGAGGTGACACCGTGTCAGGAAGAAACACCAGGGAGACAGCGAAGATGGACTTAATCTGAATCTTTAATGCACAGAACAAGCTGCCGGGAGCCTTGCGAACGAAGGCTGCGCGCGGAGCCGCCCCGTCCACTCGGAGCGGTACAAAAGCCCAGCTTGCCTGCAGCGTCCCGGGCACCTGCCTGGCTTCCCACTCCGGGACCCTCGCTGGCAGCGCGGTGCCACCGGCCACCCGCGCCACCTCCTCCTGGCGTCCTCGGCCACCACGGCACCGGGGCCCCTCGCCCCGCAGCTCCTGCCCGGTGGCAGGGCAGGCAGGGCAGGCAGCGAGGGGGTCACCCTGCACCCAGCAGCTCCCCTCTGCCTGGCCCTGGCTTCGAGTGGGTATCTCCTCCTCCCAGGGTTTTGGAGCGTGTAGTCCAGGAAATTCAGTAAGAAAAGATTAAAAAGGAGAGGCTTTTTATGCTGAGTCAAATTAGGTAATTTCTTTTTTTCTTTTTTTCCGCTCTTGAAAAATTAAAAAAAAAAAAAAAAAAAGGAGAAGAAAAGAAATTAAGGTCCAACTTGCTCATTTCTTGTTTCTCTGCTGTCTGTGTGAGAAAGTCCTGTTTGGCCTCGCTGTCCCCTTCCACCCCCTCTGAACATCACCCGACCCCAAACCCCACCAGCCACTCAGCACATCACGAGTCCTCGACTCCTCGGAGTCCCTTTGCCTCCCACAGCTCCAGGCCCGCTCCTGTCCTCACCGCCCCTTGGACTCCCCGTAGGTGTTGCGCAGCATGGAGACCATCTTCTCCTCGCAGGTGACTTTGGTGTCCTTTAGGATGCTGTACCAGACCATGCCGGGCGGCCGGACCTCCTCGCTGCGGCAGAACAGGTAGGGCATGGTCTCGGTGCGGCTCTGGATGTAGGCACTGCGCAGCAGCGTCGAGCAGTGGCTGCTGACCTTCTCCAGCCTCCTCAGGATCAGGTGAGCCTTCCTGGAGGGGACACAGATGGGAACGGAGCAGTGCGGGCAAGGCAAAGGGGAGACCAGGAGTCAGGACTGCTGCATTCTGCCACCAGCTCTGTCTTGTCACAAGAATGGACAAGACCCATTGCCTAAGACATTGCCTTTCCTGTTTCAAGTGGAGAGAAGCTCTGTTTTTCCCAAAGTTCTGGGTATATCTACCATTTCACAGCACCAGGACCTCAGGTCTGACCCACTGGAGCAGCTTGTGTGCCCTGGGGACAGTCTGCCCCAGCTAGATTGTCACCACCACCACATGATCCTGGCCAGCTCCCAGCACCTGTGCTGGTCCCACCTGGCACCCTGGTGAGACCCTCAGCACCTTCCTGCTCCTGACTGATGAGCCCAGCCCTCCCTTTCCTGATTTCCCAAGTCTGCAGAAGGTAAACAGCCCCAAAGGACTGACTCTGGAAGAGTGAGGAAAAAAAGCACAACACATTAAGACAAAACAAAATAAACCCATAAGAAACCAAGAATCCCCTTGTGGGAGTCTGCAAAGTGCTAAATCAAACAAAGGGAGGGAAGAGAGTTTACTTCAGTGGTCTGAAAGTCTCAAGATCACAGATTATTTCCTCTCCCTCTGGTGCCACAGGAAAGCTCTGGATTCAGGAATCGGGGATTTCGCAGTTCCTGCAGGAATGTAAATTCCTGATAATGATATGTCAGGGGCAGCACTGTCAGTCAGCAAGGCATAAACATGGGGATTATTTGATTATGAAAGCTGAGTGGTGTTGCAGCTCGGGCTCTGAGCTCCCAGCCCGGAGGGAGCGTCGGGAGCCTGATGTCCGGGGATGGGATGCCAGGGAAGGGCTGGTCAGGGTCACCTCAGCGCCAGAGCAGAGGGCAGAGACGGCGGCAGGAGGCGAGAGGGCATCCTGGCATCCCCAGCCAGCTCAGACCTCTCCCTCCAGAGTGGGAACACTGGATGAAAGGCTCTAGGAAACCACTGCTCCTCCAGGGCTGCACATGGAAAACTGTCCCACTCCTCCCCAGGGTGATGTGCTCTGGGTCAGCTTTGAGGGCAAAGGAAGAACAAAGGAAGTTGGCTCTTCTTGGACAACACTCCATTTATGGATTTAATCCACAGGGACAAGCCAGACTGGGCAATTTGAGCCTCGTTAGCTACACTCACATCTGTAATAATGACATCATGGGCTGAGCTGTGCCCAGCTCTGACACGACACCTCTGCTCACGTTACTCTCCGTAGCAGCCACCTGACCTTGCACAGCATCTGGTGTTCCACCACATACCAAGACCTGACACACTGCCAGGAACAGGTCCTGTGCTGCTGGATGTGTGCCTCTGGGAGCTATAGATTCCATGATGACATTAGGTGCTTTCGGTGAACACTGATTGATTCAAGCTCAGCTCAGCAGCAAACCAGTCTGTAGTGATTGTCACTACAGTTGCCAAACTTCAACAAATCAGTCACTGCAGCTGGAAGGGACCAAAAGTCATCACCTGTGCCACTTCCTGCTGAGATCTGCCTGCTGAGATCTACCTGCCCGGATGAATTTCTTCTGACCTGTTCCTCGAGTCAGGAGCTGGTGATCCTTCCAGTGCTCCCCATCCTCATGCTGGGAGATTGTTTCTTAACATCTGCACTGCTTCTCCCTTTCAGGGAAGGCTGAACAAGTGCAGGGCCCACATCACCTCATGGGGTGGACGTTTATGTGAGCTGACCGTGCTCAGGAGGAGATCACAGCCCGAACACCCTCACAAAGAAGAACTCTCATCTCTCTAAGGCCACAGCTCCACAATCACCCTGATTTATTGTAAAGCAGCTCCACTGCCAAAATGGGGTACTGGCCCTTCCCCAGCCCTTTAGCTTGTGCTCGTGCTGGTGTCCATGGACCCGAACGCTGTGCCAACATGGAGAAGTTGTTTATTCAAAGGCCAAACAAGCAATCATTGGATTTTCCCCCTAAACTGGTTACTATTCCAGCTCACCACAAGGCCTCTCCCAGCCACAGCAAGAGGGGAGCAATGAGGAGTGGCCATGACCAGCCCTTGAGGCAAACCTCCGTGGTGGGTAACCAACAGCACCACAAGGAGTGGATGTCTCAGCTGGCCAGTGGCTGTCTGCTGGCCACGCTCTTCCTCTATTCCCTTCTCACCACTTCCCCTATCCCACCCTCCACAGCTTTCCTCACCCATCTCTCACTTCTCTCCCACACAACCTGTCTTTGCCTCCATTTCCCTCGGCATTCTCTCTCTTCCCATTTTCATTACTTGCTCCACTACACTTTTATGATCTCTTGGATACTGCTAGAACTCACCACGTTGTCCTTGCTTCCTGATATACACTCAGGTCTCTTATCCAGGCAAATATCCCTACGTGTGAGAAGCACTTCAAGGATGGCAAGAAATTCAGGGGTCAAACCACCCCAACCTGCTGATGCCTGCTGTGCCAGAGGCTGTGCTCCTCCTGGAGCTGTCTCCACGCACCTGCTGCATCCACGGCTCACTCCATGCAGTCAATCCCAGGAAAAACCTGTGTTTAAGGATGGGATGTGGCACACGACGGGTTGGCCCTGTGAGATACTGAAAACACACTGAACTGTGGTCACAGAGGAGACAGGGTGACGGGGGAGAGGGAATCAGGCCCCTCGCTTTTGGTGTCCAGTGCCAAAGCTCCAGTTTTGATGGGTTTCACCACTTTGAGTCATTTATTTTAGCGGGGTAATGAAGTCATGTGTAAATGTTAGATTTAGCTTTCGGCTGTCAGCTGTTCCCTCTTAGAAAAAATAAGGAGGAAGAGAGACAGAGTGGGTGAGGGGAGGGGTGAGAAAGAGAGAGAGGCTTTCTGGTGAAGACTGGGTAATAAATTACAGGAGCAGTTCTTGGGCTGCCAATGTAACACCATAAATCAAGCCCTGGGTATTACCCAAGTGCTCCCTACGGAGGGCTGTCGGGTCAGAACGACCACCTTTTCAAATACTGGAAATGAAATCTTCCTAAATGCTGACCAACCTCATCTCTGCCAGAAATGGCAATTTATTGCCTTATTAAAGGGCAGGAATTGGGAGGGGACGGCAGGGGAGCGAGAGGGGAGTCACTCTCCTGGCTGCCTGTGGCCAGACCCCAAGCTCTCAGTCCCCAAAGGGATGAAGTGACCCCCTTCCCCCTCACACCACAGCCCAGGTGGGGATGCCCCCATGTTGGTGTGGGCCAGCAGTGCCCACTCTCCCACCACATGCCCACCACAGGAGCCAGGGACTGATTCTGGACTGCACTTAGGTGGTGGATTTAGGAGGTCACAGCACAGTCACAAATGATGAAGAGGAGGAATTAAAAATGGTGACAGCTCTAAGCAGCCACTTCCCTCTGCAGTGCTTCGTAGCATGGTGGGGGAGAGGAAAAGGAGGGGATGGGTGTCTGCTGCCGGGGCACTTTCCAAGGGCTCCTGCATGAACCAGTGCTCCCACTGCACAGGGACAGGGCACTGAGGACCCCGCTGCCAGCCCCAGCTCTGCAAGGATATGCCTGACAGTAGGAGCCTCCTGTTCTGCCCACTGCCAGGGCTGCTCCTGCCGGGATGTTCGTCCCCCAGCTGCACAGGGGACAGCCAACACTCACCTTGAGGGCTGATGTGGGATGAAAACACATCCAGAGCCAGCCAAACTCTGCCCTGCCTCACCTCGGAGGGAGGTACTAAAAGAGGGTGAAGCGACATGAAGGAGCCAATAAAAAATGATACCTGGGCTGGAAGGAAGGAAGGATGAGATTCCTGAGACTGCAGGGAGAGGGTGGCTGCCTGGCTGCTGTATGAGGTGGTTTTGTCATAAATTCAGATTTTCCACTCTACTGAGAACCGACCTGGGTCTTTCAGACCCTCCTGTGCGAGGACAGTGAGTCCAGGACTTGATGGCCTCTTATCACAGCCTCCCATCAGAACATTGCATTCTCCCTTGTACCAGAAGTCAGCTGCTCTGGAGATGCATTTCATGTCCCTTGGCCAGCCCGGCTGCCTGCCTGGGGGACTGGCTGGAGCAGGGGATGGGTTGTGAGCCCTGGGCTGATGCCACGTACTGACCCCAGTGTTGCTGGTAGCCACAACTAGAGGCACGGAAAAAAGATTGTAACTTAATTATTTGTTCTGCCTCATCCTAAAAGACATACCCTGCTTGCAGTGGTTGTAAGAATCGTCCTGAAAACACAGAAAGAGAAAATAATAGTGAAATCTCCCCATGGCTGTGTTAGGAAGCACGCTGGCTGCACGGACCCAGAGGTCTGGATGCACAGTAGCATTAAAGTTCACTGATTTTAGACAGATTCTTCCGTCTTGTTGGAACAAATTAACTGTGTGAGATTCACTCGGTGTCTGTGAGAGGAATGGGGGGAGCAGGAAAGGGGCTGTTGTTGCTAGAGGAGATGAGCAGGATGAGGCAAGCCAGGTGCTGAGATGCTGCTGACCACGGAAAGTCCTGGTTTAGGGCCACCTATGAGCTAAGTTTTTTAATGTCTCCTTAATGTAAACGGTCTGGTTGGGACATCTGGCTGTCAGTGTGTCTTCTTGCCAGCAGCTGTTTGCAGTAACCTGTGGCTTTCATGGAAACTGGGCTCACGAGGACCTCAGTGTGATGTATTTATTACACAGAGGCAATCGACTCCCCTCTTGTCGCTCCGTTTTATGAGCGAACATTTACTGTGAAGCCGAGGCTCATCTGATAAACATTTCAAGGTACAAAAATGAATGTCCCCCTGGGAAGGAGAACAGTCTGTCAATTAAAATCCTGTTACGAGATGGCCTCCCTTGGCAAAAAAGAATCCTCGTTGCCTCCTGCTATGTCAGTGCCTCTGCTTCTGTCCAAGCTCCCTGAGAAGCCAGGCTGGATGGCAGAGCCTCACTCTTGTCACGAGCCTGGCACTGGCTGCCTTGGCTTTTATAGATTCATCCCCTTGGCTGCAAGGCACGCATTCCTCAAGTACAGAACAGGGGCAGAGGAGTGCTGTGAGGAGCTCCCCTGGCTCGGTGAGGACAACAGACAGCAGCCAAATCGACCACGGGCTCTAGATGTAGCTGGGTCCTGAAACTGGCAGTTTAAACGCTGTCCCACGGCTTGATGCAGGTATCGGGTTAGACAGCATCCTTCAGTGGGTTGGATCTCAAGGAACAGGGGAAATAAGGGTGCGTAAGAAGAAACTGATGGTTCCCAGGGATTCAGAGAAAAAGGAACAATTGCAAAGGACAAACAAGCCTGCAGTGTCATCAGAGGGAAGGCAGTGGGAAGGATGAGAATGGCTCTGTCCCAGAGGCCAATGAACTACCAAAGGAACTATGACCAAGGTCATCTCTGGAGGAGGACGAGCCCCAGGCCAGCTTGGATCTGTGGCCAGGAGGGATGTAAACAGTTGTGAGCTGTCATCCTGGTACTATGGAGAGATCCTCAGCCTCATCCAACAAGCAGATAGGAACAAGGGGAGAAGGAAAAGCTTTCCTAGGCCTATATTACACCCTTTGCCCCCCACTCCTCAGTGTTTCCAAGCTCTCAGCTCATTGGAAGCATGAACCACTTGGTTCAGGCTGGGTGATACAAACATCCATGCAAAGACCACCCAGCTGCCAGGTGTCCCACCAGCATTCATCCAAGGACTGAGCAGGAGCTGGTGGTCCAAGGGGATGCAGGACAGCTTGGTGAACACCAAAAGGGGACTTCTCTTAGCTACAAGGGGAAGGCAGAGGGGTCACATCCACAGTGGCCAAGCAGAGGGGTGCTCTGGGCATGGGGCAGGGCAGGACACAGGGAAGGGACAGGTACCTGGGCCCCAGCTCATCCTCACTGCGCCAGACGAAGTCTCCAAACTTCTCGTAGTGGGAGTTGTAGTGGTGCTGGACTCGGAAGAGCATGGAAGCAGAGACTTCCATTAGGGTGTTGTAGGCTGTCTGCTGCTCCTTCCCGCTCGTGTAGCCATTGTAGAGGTTGTAGATTTTGTCAGCTATCTCTGGAAAGGATCAGAGCATGGCATTAATGACCGGCTGAAGGTGCTAACACGGGAAGAGGAGGAGCAGAGCCCTTGGCAGGGCTGGCAGCAGGAGCAGGCAGCTGGGATGGCTGCCGGTCCCCTGGGGCTGCCTGCAGCGGCGTTCAGTGACTGGAGAGCGTTGAGCAATTCCTCAGGCTGATCCTGCAGTGGGTGCCCTGCATGAGCAAAGCTGCCCCAAAGACTCCAGCAATTCTCCATGAAGAAGCAGGAGGAGGAGAGGCAAAAAGCTGCCAGGACAGGCAGACACAGCTTTATTCTCCCAGGAAGGGCAGGCAAGCTCTTCCCAAATTCACCAAACCAAAAGCTGTTCACAGCTATGGTGCTAAAGAGTAGGAAGAAATCAACACCTGATCCCAGGATGGCCCTTCAGCCAGAAATGCAGCACGTCATCGTTGTGGGCGTCAGCTGGAGCAGCTCAGGTGTGTTAAACAAGAGCGTTAACTCTCTGCTGTAGAAAAAAATCTCTTTTTGGAGATGAGAAATGCACAAAACTGCATCTCCTTCTTTCTCCTTAGTCTCCTAAGTTTGCTGTTTTTTCACGGGAATGCTTTTCTTATTGAACATGGAACTAAGCACTAACCAAAATTCTTTTCCTGTGTGATATTCCCATCGGAAAGCAAGAAAGAGAACACGTAACATGTAACATGATGGTCACATAGAGGAATCCTTTTAAATCTGAAAGCAGCCAGGTGCTCTGGGTTGGATGTAAGGACAAGTGGGACCAGTTTCAAACCTGAAGGTGCAAAGGTAGCCAGGTTATCAACATTTCTGTTTCCAAACTGATCCAGCTGCCCCCAGCATCCCCTCAAACACCCAGAGCCAAAGGTGCCCTGCATGGCCCAGCCAGGGCTGTGTCTCTCAGGTTTGTGAGAAGGGATTGCTCTTTTTCCAGGGCACTTGTGTCAGACACACAGCTCCCACAGCCATGCATGGCAAGGATGCCTGTGTGGCATCACGGAGTCGTCAGCTGCCCAGCCAAGGAGACTTTGCCCCTGGACACTCCTGCAATTTGTCACCCCTCCCCAGATGAACATCCCTGTGCCCACGGGTGAATTTAAAGGAGCCTTCCCACTGGGAGAGAAGGGCCTGGGCAGGTTTGTGGGAGCACAGTGAAGGGAGGAAAATCAAAATCAGCAGGAAATGTCTCCTGGCATGGAACATGAGGTGCCTGAACACTGACCTTCTGCCTTGCTGTCGTCTACCAGCGGGCACGCTGTCCTCAGGGTGACCGTGCTCAGCTCTGAGTGTCTCCCTCGCGTATCCACCGCGTACAGGGTAAATCTGCAAGGCAGGAAGCAAAAGGAAAACAAAGTCTTGATCCCTCAGTCCCACGCCACCAGGCTTTTAAGGGAACCGGCCTTCAGAAGAGAAAGGAAAAATGTGGTCCAGGCACTGTCAGTCAGTTTTGGCATCTCAAGGAGACGTGAGATGATCTCTTGGAACAGAGGAGAACCCAGGGACAGGAGCCAGGGCTGGGGGGACAGGCCACTTCATCCCTTTCTGGGATCTGTGGGGCTCCATTTCCTCTCCCCCCGTCCCAGGGACCCCTGTGGGGCTGCATCCTGAATCCTCCTGACTGCAGAGAGATGCAAACACCTCAGGGTTGCTTTGCCATGCACCGATGTGAACATTATAACACGGTGGTGTTTGTGAGCCGGGCTCCTCTCTGGCCCTTCTGGGAGCAGGGCAGTAATTCTTGCCATAAGTGGGCTCTGTGCTGACAAGTGACAGCTCCTACTCATCCTGTGAATGGCCCTTGAGTTGTTTGCTCCCTCATTTCCTCACAAGGGTGGGGCTGGCAAAAGGGTGGGAATGATAATTTCACACTTGAAGCTAATGGAGAGCATCTGACAGTAAAATACGGCTTTTGTGCTGGATGGGGCATTGAATAAACAAGCTGTGGCTGCATGGAACGTCCCGGGATGCTGAGCTCAGAGTCCTGCTCAGAGCATCAAAGCTCCAAAATGAGAATGCTTCCTCGCAGCGGGGGTGACAATCTTCTGTCCACTCTCCCAAAAGGCATCAGTTCATATTTATTCACTCCAAGCCAGCCCTGGCAACTCAAGCTGGCTTTGACAAAGTGCAGGGGCTGGTTTGAACCCCTCAGAGGTCTGAGATGCCTGGTGGTGGGGTACCCAGCCTGAGAAATAACACGCCGCCCCTCCTTAGCCTAAGGTAAAACTGAGCAGCTCTTGCAAGTGAGTACAAGGAGTACCATAAAAGCAGCTGAAGCTTAAACGGGATTGAGACCCTGAGGTATGTTTATTTAAGGAATGTTCCTAAGTCCTTAGCATCCTTGGGGGGTGACAGAAGCAATGCCTCCCTCTTCCTCACCCCACACACGAGCACTGCCAGCCCCCTCTGCTCCCTGCAGGCCCTGCACATCCCACATGTGGCTGATAAGAGCTGACATTTGCACGGTAGCAATTCCCAGCACAGGACATATTCCCTTCAAGCAATTAGCATTAGCTCCCTAACAATACTTGCTGTCTGAAAGGATGCCAGCAGACTGCCAAGGAACTCACTGGTGTGCAGGGACAACTCCCATTTTCACAAAGCTGGGGCACGCAGGGGACGCACACGCTCGGCTTGCCCAAGGAGATGCTAGTTAATCCTTTTGGCATGACATCATTCTCCTTAATTTACCAGGAGCGTTGCTCAGAGTGGGAGCATCTCAGGAAGGACATCCGCACTGTGCCACTTCACAAGTACCGCACACAGGCTGTTCGCACTGAGGGACACACAGAGCAATAGGGCAACGCAGAATTCCATGCAGGAGTCTGACTGCAGGGCTTTGCACCCCATCCTGAAGGCTCCTTTCCCTCCCTTCAGCAGACAGGAGGTTCAAGGGGAGTGAGGAGTCTCCTGTGGGAGCAGGGAAGGTTTGTGTCTCAGCAACGCCAACAGGAGCACTCAGTGTTGGGCAGGGGGACTCCAGCCCCAGGAGATGAGGAGCTGCAGCGGGAGAACAGGGCAGAGACTCCAGGGGTCCTGCTGCCCACCCACCGCAGGGCTCTTCTTGCTCATCAGCAGAAGCACAACAAGCAGCAAGAAGGGTAACATGAGGGTACTGCTGGGAGCTGCTGCCCATCCCCATCCTGGGGTCACCTGCCGAGCCACAGTGGCTGTGCTGCCGTGTTTGCTTTGGTAAAACGTGAGCAGAGCTAATGTGTAACCTCTGCTCTGCCTGCAGCGGCTCAGGCTGGCTCCATTAGCTCTGAGGCAATCAGCGCCAGAGCACTTTCCTTGGAAAACAGAAGACTTTTATCAAAACATAATTGTAATATTCAGCAATTAGTGCCCATTTCACCTATTGCATTGCCAGTGGGGTCAGGAGGATTGGTTGGGTGTTGAAGCACATCCACCCCTTTGGGTGATGCTGAAGACCTGCGTGAGCCTTTTGACTGCACTTCTCCCCTCTGCCCAGCTCACACAGGAACAAAGTCACTCAGCTGCCAAGAGCAAGAGCATCTCTCCTGGTCAGGCCTGGGTTAAAAAATAGATGTCAAAAAACAAGCCCTCATTTCATTTTTTTTTTTTTTTTCATGACGTAAGGAAAAAAATACCAATGTAAATGGAAAAACATTGGAATCAAAGTGATTTTGATCTTGTCAAAAATTCTTTTTTTTGAGAACAAACCCAATTGCTTTACCTCACCTGGAGCCAGTCCTCTCTCAAGAACCTTAGAGGAAACTCTTTCATCTCCATTCCTTGTGAATGAGATGTTTTGGACTCAGCACCAATCACCCCAGCTGTGGCAGAGGCTGGCAGCCCAGCAGCACACAGCCTCTGCACCCCTCCAGCTCCTTCCAGCCAGTGACCTCAGAAGGTTTTAACATTAATTACAGTCCGAAAGATCACCCTGAAGAACAGCAGTATTAACAGCTCTGTTTTATCGACAGTAAACAGAGACACATGGGGTGAAGCATTGTGCCCCAGAGAGGCTCAGCGACATGACCAGTTTGGAAACTCGGGAGATGATGGTTTCCAATCTTGTTCTCAAACCACTTGACCACCCAGCCTCTGCAGCAAAACACTTTTATGGCCAGTTAATGGCACTGTGCAGAGTGCTGGGGTTTAGTTTTGTTCTTTTATTCCCGGAAATGGACAATTAAGAGAAGGGAGTGCAAAGACCTGTGTCTCTGTGTCTCTGTGCAAACCCAGCATTCACATCGTGCTGGAAACCTTCAGCAGATGCAGGCAAGGAGCAGCCTAGGACCCAACGGGACATCAACGGGGTGGCCAGTGGGAGGAGAGACCGTCACTGCATGGGAGGGATGGGGACGTGGCTTTAAGCTGAAGGAGGGTACGTTTGGATTAGGTATTAGGAAGAAATTCATTACAATAAGGGTGGTGAGGTTACCAGAAGAGGTTGTGGACTCCATATACCTGGAAGTGTTCAAGACCAGGTTGGACAAGGCTTGGAGCAATCTGGGATAGTAGAAGGTGTCCCTGCCCATGGTAGAGGGTTGGAATGAGATGAGCTTTAAGGTCTCTTCTAACCCAAACCATTCCATGATTCTGCATCTACACGACAAACCAGGGGCAAATCGAAGCGATCACCCAGAGGGAGGGAGCTAAGCCCAGGACATGGTGGCATTTTGCAGCACTCCATGGAGATCCTCCTGCCCCACTTAAATCTATTACAGCGTTGTGGGCCGAGGACCAAGCCAGGCATCATCCCCACTGATGAGGACAGAGCTGCACTTGAATAGGCCAACCCTGATAATTTGTAAATAAATGAGGCCAAAGAGTGGTTCTGAGAGCTTTGCCCAAGGCAGAGATCTCTGGGATGAAGTCGAAGCCGGAAACTAAAAGGTCTCAGACCTACGGTCATTACACGAAACCACGTCAGGCAACCTGGAATGCCATATGGTAGCTACGGTCTGGCAGAAGCTCCTTTATAACCTGGAGGTGTTTTATTTAGTGATAAACTTTCCTGACGACATTTCCTCATCTTCTCCCTGTGCTTTCCAAAGGAGCTCGAGGCTCCCTGCTACTGTCTCACAGCTGATCCTCTTTTCCACCTGTGCCTTCAGTAAGATCCTACATGAAGACTTGTATTTCTAGAAATGCTAGAATATATTTTACCTGAAGAGGTTCCAAAGAGGTCCAAACACATATGCTCTCGGCAGGGATCAGCCCTCCATGCCTGGAAATGCTGCCACCTCTGCAGCAAATCACAGCACACAAAGTCCTATAAAGTAATGCTGGTTAAATGTTTACTACTGAATTCAAACCTATTGGGACCCGAAGGAACTTTCAGGGAGAGACAGAAACCAATCAACATTTGGCCTCATGAAATGTCAATACGTGCCTTGTAGATTCCCCACCCAGTGTTGGCTGAAGGCTGGGTTTTATCACTAGGCTCAAGGTGCTTCTTGGAGGAGGAAGAGAAAGCAAGAGGGGGATGTTAATGCTTTGGCTCCTGAAACCCAATGACTGTTGAGATTGTCCATTGCACTTCAAGAGATTTAAAACCCAGAAAAGTATGTTTCTATCCTTTCTCAATGCAGAGAAAATAACCCAAAATACAAATTTTTAAAGGTGCAAAACTCTTAAGACTGAGAATGAAAGCTCAAAACATGTTACTTATTTATAGACAGCATGTTTTTTTTAACTCCCTCTCATGATGCTCACAATGTTTGAGTGCTTTATGCATGATCCTTATTTGAGGGAAGCGAGATAAGGACTTCTGAGTCTGACCTTCATAACTCGGCTGCTGATTTCTTTGTATCCTACAGAGATACCACAGGCATTTCTGGTCTGCCTTGTCTGCTCCTCCTGAGGCCTTTGGGCTGGTGCAGCTGCTCCGTGAGATGCTGTACCACAAACGGGCTGCCTGGGCTGCAGAGAAAGGCTCTGATAAGGAGCTCAATTAGCACTCCCGCAGACGCCAAACCCCCACGCTAATTAAGCGTGTGCCTACTGGGAGCTGGCTGCACCCAGCAGCAATGGCTGTGTGGCCAACCCGGGCTCTGAGAGGAGCCCCCTGGCCCGTGTGGATGAAGGACAGGGCAGGGATGCTGCTCCAGAGCTCGGTGTCATGCAAAAACACGGCCTCAAGCTTTCCGAAGTGGTGCAACCACAACGTGCTCCTGCCAGTAGGGGTTGGCTTGAGCTTGGCTGATCTGCCTGGGCTTGGTGCCGTGTTCCTGCAGCCACGAGACTCTTGCTGTTAACTCCAGCAGCTCGGCGAGGGCAACCCTGGCTGGCGTCCCACACACAGCGCGATGGATTCTCCCTCCCCTGGCAGCGTGGCTACCACCACCCGTCATGCCGAGCCTGAGAACACACATCCTGACTTGGCTGAGGTGTTACACGCACGTCCTGCCATCACTCCCCGGCTGGTCACAGCTCGTCCGTGCCTCCTGCACAGCCCAGGCTCGCAGGGCTCGCACGCACCCAGCCCCACGCCGCCGCGGCTGCTCCAGCGTGCTGACACACACACATCACACCCTGCCTTGCCAGCCCTTCTCGCTTCCTGTTCCAGCTGAAAAACAATGCCGAGGCCTCCCTTTAAAAGCCCTCAGTGGAGCAGCTCTTGGCATTCTGTACTTCCCTGCTGCCCAGTGATCTCAGCACAGAGACTGGGCACGAGGGACGGGGGCTCGGGCTGTGCCAGGACTCGGACACGTGCAGAGGGGAGCTGCCAGGAACGCCGCCCCAAACACACACGGGTGTGAACACACCCATCAGACCCTGCACCATGCACGTCCCTGTGCTCATGGGACCCAAGCAAACTGTTGTCTCCCATTCTTTAGTCTGGGAGTGTCCTCAGATCCCAGACACCAAGGTGAGGGGCTGGCTGGAGGGAGGCTGGGAGGCTTGAGGGGGGAATGTTTCCTTGTCCTGACATCCACAGGTGAACAGCATTAAACCTTCACCCCAGCATCTCCTGGAGCTAAAAGCATCCCTACATTACACACACAGTTTCCCTAAAAGACTCTTCTTGAGCAGTGTGGGAGCCCAGAGGTGCTGCGGGGTGGAGCAGAGCTGTGCGTGTTTCACCCCCAGCCACATGTCACGGGCTGTGCGTGGTCCAGGAGCCACCCACCCACTCTTGTCCCCTCACCGCGGGCTGGTACATCCCCTGCAGAGCCTCCCAGCCACTTCCATTGAGGAACATGGAGCAGGAGTGGGGCTTGCCTGCCAGCAGCTGCCTGGGCAGGCATGGAAAGGGGTGTGTGTGTTTAGTGCAAGCATTCCTGATTCAGAAACCATTAGAATTTAAAAAGAAATCAAATCAAATAAAAAGCAGCCGGTCCACACAAGCCACAGGAATGCAGCTGAGCTTATTGACCACTCTGTGATTTGCAATAATTAAGAGAGGTAAATGAGAGCAACCCCCCCTAGCCTCTGCAGCAAATGCTGAGCAGACGATTAGCAGGGGGTGGTTTTGGGAAGGAGAGGATTTCTTGGTCTATTTGTAGGGGCCTGGCTTTAGGCTTGCTCATGCCATGCCCATGTCCATGGTGCCAGGGGAGGGCTGGTGTCCTGGCAGGGGACTGACCACGCTGCATCCCTGCCAAAGGCCCTGCTGGAGGCTTGGGATTTGGGCAAAGCTTTACAGGGCAGTGGTCGCCCTTGTGCCATCTCCCTGGGGCTGGCACTGCCACAAGTATCTTCTGTTCTTCATTGTCTTTGGTTCCGGCTCTGCTTTTCCATGGTAAGGAAACAGTGGGCAGTGCAATCTTGAAAAAAATCCCATCCTTTAGAAACTTCTCCTCGCTGTTCTACCAACCAAGAAAAGCACCTTTTATAAATGAGCTTCTTTTAACCATCTGTGACAACTGACCCGCTCCCATCAGCGTGATGGAGGAACAGGTTAGCAGCAACTGGTGCCACACTGGAGCATTGAAGCCTTGCCATTACACCAATACACGGGGCTGTCAGTAAACTGTTCTCACAATTCACACTTCTTTTTTTTCCCCAGGACAGTAAATGCTGTGAGACTAATCGTTATCCTTCAACAGATGCCTCCCAACAAAACCAGACCACAGTTGTCAGATGTACCTGCCACGACATGCCTCAGGTGATGCCTTTTGGAAGTGGATAAAACAGTGCCCATCAAATACTGGAGGAAGGAGGCAGGAGGAAGGCACAGGCTGCTCTGCACAGTAAGAAGCTGTTTGATCAGGGAGACCTTGGGAAAAGGGCAGAGGAGACTTGATTTCTGAGACTGTGAGGGGAAGTGGAGCTGCTGTGGGGCTGGGGACAGGCTTGCACAGCCTGGGGTCCATCTTTGCTTTGTGTAAGTGGGTGACTTTCCCAGGGTTATCCATGCTGCAAGGTTACCTGAATTGCAGCTGATGCCATGGCCATGCTTAAAAACAGTGACTGGAGAGCATGGTACTTCTCACAGGGAGGAGGGCAGGGCCAGTTACTGCTGCTGAATTACAGGAGTACAGCGTGGGACAGTGTCACTTTGGTGTCACAGCATCCCACACCGTGCTGCCCCAGGTCTCCTGGGCTTGCCCTCTGAGCTATGAGGCCACAGAGGGCCAAAACCTGGAGCAGGCAGGTTTGAGTGCTGGTCCCCTCAACCCCTCGGCAGCATCTGCCCTGTACCTGAGCCAAGCTATGATGCAGATTTGCTCAGCTCTCCCTCCTCTGAGCACTTCATCAACCTTTTTTTTTTCAGATCCTCGTTGAACAAGATCCAAACAAAGGGTGAAGGGAAAAGAAAGAAAGAAATTAATTAAAAATCCTGGCCACTTCTTGGTACTGCCTGGATCTATTGTCTCCCTGACAAAGAAATGCCCAGCAGGACACTGACCTTCCCAGCCTCAACCGTGGCATCTCAATTTGCCAAGATTTCCCTCAAAACCCTGTCAATAACCCACCAGAGTAGTGATTCCCATTACTGCCATGGCTGTGAAAGAAGGCCTTGATACATAGGCCACCTTTGTTCCCAAGAACCCTGCTCCTGAATGATACCTGTGTTGGACGGCCAAGATTCCACTGGAGCCCCTCTGCCAGCCGGACACCTTGTGAGCAGCAGTGCCAAGAGTGCCTCAGGTGAAAACGTGCTTCACTGGAAATGAGGGGAAAATGCCAGCCAGGCCATGGCTTCATTGAGAAAGTGCAGGAAGGTCGCTGCCACCCTCCTGGCTGCTGCATCCCCAGTGTCTTCATCACCACCCCGGGGCTGAGAGCACCAACACTGTCCCCCCTTGCCTTTTTCTCTGCCTTATGATTCCCTCCTTTGTTCCCCCTGATCCTTGCCAGCTGTTGCAAGAAGCAGATAATTGACTCCTTCATCCCTCCCTCTCCGAGTACACCCTTTCAGGAGCAGCTTTACCCCACTGAAGAAGGACAAGCAGAGCAATCTTTGCAGAGAAGCTTGGAACTTCTGACGGAGATGGGATGTGGATGAGAGAGCAGCTCCTTGGCATGGCAGCAGGACAACACATCCAGAACAGCCACCCTGACACGAGATAACATTAACACAGCTGATGCTGCAGCACTGGGGCTTTAGCTCCTAGGCACTCTCCAGGGAACAAGGAGGATTTAATTAGCTTGGAGATGCCGCAGCAGAACTCTATGGTGTCCCATAGCAATGGTTCCCAGCTGTGAAGGCAGAACGATGGCAGAAAAAGCAGAATCACCATGGAATTACCAGTTTTGGAGAGGATGGATAGAGGGTGTTTCAGGTCCGTATTTCTTGGCAGCCATCATGTCCTTGCTTTCATCCTGCTGGCTGCGAGGATGAAGATTTGCAGTTGTGCTTCTAAAGGCAACGCAGTAAGAACCGGCCCAGCTATTCACAATCGTCCCTGTCTGCCTCAGGGCTTAAGGCAAAGGTGTTCCCCCCCACTGCCTGGAAAGGCCACAGAAAGTCCCAGAATGTTACCCAGAATGTGAATTGTAACATCCTTTGGTGGAGTGAAGAACCAGAAGGAGGTGATAATAAGCCACTGCAGGCTGGTGAGTGAAGCAACAGCAGCTAATTACAGTGTGTGAAGTGCCAGAGACCCTGTTCTGCTGGGATGCCCAACAAAGCCCTTGGACAGAGGTCAGAGGAGTTGCCTCTGACTCCCTGTGCTGCTGGAACAATTCCCACTGTGCCACAGCTCGGGTTGATGCCCAAGGCTGCCAACTGAGAAGGCTGGTCCTGCTTGGGCTGCAGAGCATCAGTGAGAGCTGATGATGGATCAGGCTGTCCTTGGCGCAGCAAAGGAGGGCTTTCCTCAGGCTCTGCATCCCACGTCCCTGAGGCCCTGCCGCAGCCTTCGCAAGGGCACTGCAATGCCCATCAGTCCCTCCAGCCCCCCAGGGCAGGGCATCCCCTGGCAGCACCTGCATCCTCTCTTCCTCCTGTGCAATACCTGCTGCTGTCCCCATCAGTTTGGGACACCCCAACCCTGTTCCCTCAGCCACAGACGCTGCGCAGCCCCCAGGCCCAGCTCTGCTGAGTTTGGGACTTGAAGGGTAAGTTTTGCTTTTATGGAAGGTTTTGCTTGTGCTTGCACTGATCTCTGGGTGGATGGATTTCAGCCTCATCTCACAGCATTAGTCCTGTGTGCCAGGTGGGTTATCCCAAGAGTGACACATCCCTTTAGTACCTTCCTTGGGCCACTCATGGGATGGCTGCCATCCTCCTCCATGAAGAGACAGCAGTGCTTGGGGTGGCTGTAGCTGCAGGGGACGAGCAGGAGAGAGGGAATAAATATTCAGAAGGAGAAAGAGAATGAATACTTTTCCTCCAGATGTGCCAAGGAGAAAGGAGAGACAAGCAAAGCCCTGGACCCCTGCGGGGAGCTCCACAATGGGAATGTTCACAGCTAACCATCCCTGCTGCTCAACCTACCAACACTCTGCAGAGCTTGGCCACCACCGGCCCTGGGGACACAGGCGAGAGGAAGGTTGTGACCTCTGGCAAATTGGGAAATCTTTGCCCCTCCCAACCTCACAGTCCCTCTAAACAAGAACCAGACACTCCACAGCTTGCTACCCCTGGAGATCCCCTTGGCAGGGCTTGTTCTCATTCTCCTGGGGGCTTGGCTTCCATCTGAACTGCTGGTTGAAATCCAGCCCGGACTGGTAGTGACTTCAAAAGGCAGTGTCATCTGAGGAGCAGTGGGTGGTCCACGGCAAGCGAGTCGATGGCTGACTGTTCCTATAAAAGCCACCACAGTAAGGCCCCCCGCTTTCAGAAGAAAGGCAAGGGCTGCGCTGACCGCAGGGAGCAGAGCTTGTCCTCGGCCCGAGGGACAGTCACCTGAGGGAGCTGGCACAGGGAGGTGCCTGTGCACCCCTGCGAGCAGAGCCCTTGATCTGTCTCCATTGGGTTTGTCCCCAGCACCGCTGGCCAGCCCTGGCTTCACCTTCCACAGGCAACAGTGCAAAACAAAGCCCAGCAATAACACACACGGGAGAGGGGGACCCTCCGAGCATCCCAGGCAGGATCCCAATAAGACAAACTCCAGCTGGGCTCTGGGAGCTCAAGGGCAGCCCTGCAATGGCTCAGTGTTGGCATGGGGATGGTGGCAGGCAGGGATGCTGTGTGCTAGACAGAAGGATGCCAGCCAGGTCTGCAGTGCCCATTGTCCTTGTGCCCCGAGGCCCCCAAATCCAGGAGCACAGGGCAAGGAACTGGCAGTGGGCAGGAGATTCTCACAGCTCCAGCAGGCAGACAGGGAGGGTGGAGGACAGAATGGGGGGNATAATAAAAACAAAATCCCAGTAAGCATGGTTAGAATTCGTTTGAAGTACAGAGGAGCTTTCAGGCAGGGTTATGCACATCTCCCAGCCCGGCGTGATTTACACATTCCTTGCAAGCAAAGGAATCTTCCCTGATTTGAAGTAAAACAGATGTTTTGGTGTTTTCTTTCCCCCCTCCCCAACCTCTTCTAATCATTTCTTTATTGAAATGATGGCTATGCAGCCAACCAGCCCAGAGCCAGAGCCCTGCTACTCCAGAAGCCAGGACTGGAGACCCGCTGTCCTGCGCCACGGGAGAGCCCCATGTCATTGCAGTGACTGAGCTTGGGAGCTTCCAGAAGTGTGGAGCCAGCCCTGCTCTCCTGCAGATGCTGCTCCAGAGGCATCACTCCCTGCACGTTTCTTCCCTTGTTTTTCAATCTGCAGGGAAGGATTGCAACTCCCTGCGGGTTTTCTTCCTCTGCAGCTACAGCTGATCCTCCATCCCTGCTCCACTAGCCCAGGTCCAGGAGACCTTCGAACCTCCACCACCAGTCCAGAAGATGTGTTTGATGGTGGGACTTGCCCTTGTTCCCACACCTTAGTGTCACACCTGACCCCAGCTGTGCTCTGTCCCAGCAGTGCGGATTGGGAAGGGCAGCCTGGTGCATGCCCAGGGACTGGCGGCAGCAGCGCTGCTCACACACCCCAAGTGAAACAACCCAGCACAAGGAATGGTGTTGGGCAGGCTGGAGCTGGGATATCTCTTCATTTGAGCACTATGTGATCTCAGTCAAGTTACTTTGCCTCTATTTTTGTCCCAAGTTTTCCACCCAGGAAGATCATTTGGGGAAGGTGCATCCAGTTCCCAGAGGGATGCAGAGCACCAAGTGCAGTGGGACTTCTGAGTGCTGGTTGATGCTGCAAACTACCAGCACAGCCATGCCCTTGAGTTTACACTCAGAACAATAAGTCATGGCCAGTAGCAAATCCATCCAGCTGCCCCATCTTTCTTTTCTTTCTCTTTTTTTCTTTTTTCATTTTAAACCCTGTTGTTCTTTCTCAGTACTTCGTTGGTGGCAGGGTGGGAAAGTTTTTTGTAACACATTCACGTACCAGTGGGACCCACTCCCATTCCCGTCTGGTACATGAGATTGCACAAGAGAGAGAAACAAATGGGGATGAGGAAATGCGTGTTTATGAGAGGCAGCGCTGTCATCGTGAGCAAGGGACCCCCCGCAGGAGAGCCGGCCTGGGAGCCAGTGGATTTCCATTCTCTCCTAACACTCCATTCATGCCTCGTTTCATACCTCCCTGGAGGCCCTGAGACTGGCTGGGGTCCCACGGCCCCGCGCGGGACTCGCACCCCCTGTGCGCCGCCTTCTGCGATATTTGTTGTTGGGTGGGAAGAGGGAGATGTTGTTGTCTCATAAAAATCACGAGTTGAGAAAGAGCAGCAGCTTTTGCCATTGCATGCACTCCTTGTTTTCCTCCTGCAGCAGAGGAAGGTCTTCCCTCCTGCATCACCTCGCCTTTGCCACACTCCTTGTGCTCCCATCCTGGCAGGCTCCTCACAAACACCCACCATGGAGCCTCTGATGGACCTTCCTGCTCATGCTGTGGTTGCTGCCACGAGCCTTCTCCTGACCTGATCAGGAACCCTCCGTATAATCCAAACCACATTGCTGCCTGATCCGATACAGTCACCGGTAAATAACCTTGACTGCAGCGGTCTGGGAGAGCCAGGGATCCTGTATCACTGCTATTAATGATTTAGGATTGTGCATCATTTGCAGATGACACAGAGAGGGTCTCATCCCTACTCCAGGACAGTGCCTGCCCCCCCTCCCACTTCAGGTGGCTCTAAGTGAAAGCCACCTGAGTGACAATTCCTCCTGCCTGACGCTGGTGTGCTCACAAGGAGTGGGGATGGCTGATTTCTGCACTCCCTTGTGCGCTGCAGAGTTCCCAGCGATGGGGCTGGGGTCCCCCCACAAACAGGTGGGGTATTAATAAAACCAAAAGTAATTGCCCAGGCACACATACTACAACCCACTTGGGTCCCTCTCCCGTCTGCTCCTGCAAGCCCCCTGCCTCCCCCTGCTTTCTCCACACACCTCAATTTCATTATCTCTGATCTGGAGCTGCCCATTACATGCTTTTTGCCAACATAAATATTTAATCCCGGTGCATTGCACGGAAAGGCCCTTGTGGAGTTAATCCTTCAACTCGTGTTTCCACTTGGAAAACAATTCAGCTTGTGGCAGGGCAGCAGGTACGAGGCAGGGACAGAGCCGGGAGCTGGAGGTGGCCTGGAAGAGCTCGGGAGCCGTGCGTGGGGTGATGCAGGTGGGCTTCATGCTGTGGGGTGGGCTTCATTCCGTGGGCTTCATTCCATTGGCTTTATTCCATGGGGTGGGCTTCAAGTAGGGTGGGCTTCATTCCATGGGCTTCATTCCATGGGGTGGGCTTCATGCTGTGGGGTGGGGTGGCTCTTCTGGAGCTCTTCATCACTGGGGTGGCTCTGCTGGAGCAGCGATCGGGAGGGTTTGGATAGGCGATGGAAAAGCCACATGGGTCATCGCAAGCTGCTGCTGGGGAGCGAGGTACAAGGGGCACTGCTGAGGGGGCTCTAGGTGCAGCACTTTGCTGGGCTTCAGCAGTGTTTGGGACATCCTGTTCTCTGCAGTGCTCTTGGTTGCAACAACGGGAAAAGCCCAGAGTTTATCAGAGTTTGCTTCACCTGCCAGTGTGGGCCTAAGCAGCCACACAATCCCACACTGCTCCACCTCCAAATACACCTGCACACCCAGAGGCTACTTACACCAGGATCTGGCCATGATTTTACCTGTGGGCTATGGAGTAAGGGTTATGGGGTGACTGGTGTGTTTATGGGGCTATTGGGNTGTGATTGCTGGTGTGCACACAAGGAGTGGGGATGGCTGATTTCTGCACTCCCTTGTGCGCTGCAGAGTTCCCAGCGATGGGGCTGGGGTCCCCCCACAAACAGGTGGGGTATTAATAAAACCAAAAGTAATTGCCCAGGCACACATACTACAACCCACTTGGGTCCCTCTCCCGTCTGCTCCTGCAAGCCCCCTGCCTCCCCCTGCTTTCTCCACACACCTCAATTTCATTATCTCTGATCTGGAGCTGCCCATTACATGCTTTTTGCCAACATAAATATTTAATCCCGGTGCATTGCACGGAAAGGCCCTTGTGGAGTTAATCCTTCAACTCGTGTTTCCACTTGGAAAACAATTCAGCTTGTGGCAGGGCAGCAGGTACGAGGCAGGGACAGAGCCGGGAGCTGGAGGTGGCCTGGAAGAGCTCGGGAGCCGTGCGTGGGGTGATGCAGGTGGGCTTCATGCTGTGGGGTGGGCTTCATTCCGTGGGCTTCATTCCATTGGCTTTATTCCATGGGGTGGGCTTCAAGTAGGGTGGGCTTCATTCCATGGGCTTCATTCCATGGGGTGGGCTTCATGCTGTGGGGTGGGGTGGCTCTTCTGGAGCTCTTCATCACTGGGGTGGCTCTGCTGGAGCAGCGATCGGGAGGGTTTGGATAGGCGATGGAAAAGCCACATGGGTCATCGCAAGCTGCTGCTGGGGAGCGAGGTACAAGGGGCACTGCTGAGGGGGCTCTAGGTGCAGCACTTTGCTGGGCTTCAGCAGTGTTTGGGACATCCTGTTCTCTGCAGTGCTCTTGGTTGCAACAACGGGAAAAGCCCAGAGTTTATCAGAGTTTGCTTCACCTGCCAGTGTGGGCCTAAGCAGCCACACAATCCCACACTGCTCCACCTCCAAATACACCTGCACACCCAGAGGCTACTTACACCAGGATCTGGCCATGATTTTACCTGTGGGCTATGGAGTAAGGGTTATGGGGTGACTGGTGTGTTTATGGGGCTATTGGGTAGCACCTGCTGTGGTACGGGGCAGACCCTCAGCAACGTGAGGTGCCCCAGCTCCAGGTCCAAAGCCATAAAGAGCACGGACAGAAATGCACACTGGTCTCATCCATCCATCTCCGTGCCCTCAGGAGGGCAGCACCCATGGGGATGCAACACCACCAACCTAACAAAGCCCCCAAATCCGGAGGGGAGGAGCACAAGAGGCGAAGACTGCCCTGCAATGTAGGGCCAAGAGTACAACTTGTGGCGGCTGAAATGGCTTGAAATCCTTCCCCTTACATCAGCGGTGACGTGTCAAAACACTGAGGAAGTATTTTGGTTTTGGTTGCTTTGTCTGAGAGGTTCCCCCAGCAGCCTGGGGTGGGTCTCCCGGAGACCAGCCTGCCCTCCCCAACATCCCCTGCCCCGTGTGAGAAACTGGGGTGTGCAAAGCCTCCTGTGTGCAGGACACATCCCCACAGCCCCTGTCCAGAAAGGCTGGAAGACTGGGATGTTGCAATGATGCAAACCAGAGGGAAGGAAAACATGAAAGTATCCCAGCCCTGTGGCAGGGTCTTCTGTTTGCGGTTGTGCAACGAGATTAGGAGGGAAGGCCACTCCTGTAGCTGCGGGGCAGTGGGAGATGCTCGGAGGGAAGGAGAAAACTGGCTCCAGACCTAGCGCAGGTTGCTGCTGCCATGGGCTGCCCTACGGTTTCCCTGGCAGAAATCAAGAGGAGAAAAGATGCAACAGACCCCGATCCAGGGGTATGACAGCCCAGAGCTGTGGCAAGATGTGCCCAAGCCCAGCTCACTGCCCAGGTGTTTGGACAAGCATGTCCTTGTGACCCAGCTTCGAGCTCCCTTCACACCCACCCTGCCAGGGCAGCGTCTCCACGCCCAACTCCATCAGCATGTCCAGTGAAAACAGGACCCCACTGACCCCTCCATCCACCACCTCTTCAACAACCAGCATTCCTCAGACCCTACTTCTTTCTTTTTTAAGGAACTTTTACATCATGACATAAGCTTTGGCTCCGAGGGTTTTTAGTGACAGCCAGGGTATTTTTTTTTCCCCTTTCCATAACAGAAACCATATTGCTGTATAATCAAATTTATCTCGTTCCTGACGAGGGAAGCCAGTGTGTGTGTGAGGTGACCAGGAGCAATGAGAGCAATTGCTCTGAAGGTGCTCCAAGGAAATATCCTTGGGAGTGGCATCAGATGGGGCTGACCAAGCAGAGACCAATGGGCCACAACTCAGCACAGAGCATCACCCACAGCAAGCCCCACCTCACCACATGGATGCCACCTCTGCAGCCCAGCAGCTGCTCCTTGGCTTTTTCTCCCATTTTGTTATGGATCTCCTCACTGTATTGGAAGCCCAGCAAAGGGTGTGGTTCAGTTTTAACACGTCTGTTTTACAGGTGCGAAAACTCAGGAAGAAGCAGCTACTTTGAGGTTACTTTTTTGATGTCTGCTTTACTATGTCACAAATTCAGCTGAGCCAATGGGTGCTGTGGCTCTGACGGTGAAGCCTTGAAGATGATGCTCCCAAAATGGAGATGTCTCAATTTTCTGGCTACTTTTGCAAACACAGGCAGGGGGGAAACAACTCAAACCCCAAGGAATAAGTTAAAGGCCATTTGAGATCTACAGCCGAGTTCAGCAACCATGTGGGCAGGGGCTCCATTGCCTGCACAGCTCTCCTGTGACAAACTCCCTGCAGAAAATCCCTGTTTCTCTGGGAAAGAGCCATGGCTCTGAGGGGGAGAAGGGGTGGCAGAGCTGGAGAGGTCACTTTGTGCTGATAAACTCCAGTTTGGCATGATCAGGAGGTGGGTGCTCACTGTTGTGCACAAGTCAGAGATTAAAAGAGATTTTTTTTTTTTTTTAATGCACACACACACAAAAGGAAAATGAAAATAACAAAGTGTTCTCTGGGAGATAAAGCTGGTGAAAGACTCTCTGTGATGTTGTTGTTACAAGAAAAGGATGGGCTGGGATGTGCTGCGGGTGTCCTTTGAAAAAATGAAACAAAAAAAAGTTTAACTAGTTTTATGGACTTGCAGCCATATGTGAGATAAATGCACATTGCTGGGCTGAGCTGGCACATAACTTGTAGCTCGTGGCATCCAAACTTTGCTTTTGAGAGTGGACAAAAGGATGGGCAGATAGGATTAGCTTGTGACTTATCCTTTTATTCAGAGAAGCCTCACTGCCAAATATCTCCACCTCTGGGGACCTGGGGTCCCATCCAGAGTCTGTCTGAGCTGACTGACGCCCCGGGCTGTGGGGATGGTTCTGTGTTCAGATAAGACCTGTGGGTCGAGTAGTGTCTGAACACTTGGGCACCACAGGAGCTGATCACATCCTTCCTCGGCATGTTTGTGGACAGAATTGTGGTGCTTTTGGCCATTCCTTAAAACTTGAATAAGCCCGAATCTTGAGTTATCTGGAAATATCAGGTTGAGCTGCTATGGTTTGACAGCAGGGCAGCTGTCAAACTTCCCACTCTCAGGTACCTGGGTCCCAGACTGCATGAGGAAATTAGGAAGAGAATACAATTTTTTGCAGGGAGCATCCCTTAATCACCTGACCAAAAAAGCAATTCTCATAAGTGTTCTCCTGAAGTGGGGCTTATGCGAAGTGTGAGCACGGCCATCCCTCACCTCTGCTCAGCTCTAGATCACTGAGGAGCCTCGGGCATGCCACACCTCTCCCTTCCAGTTTCCCTCGCTAGGACACGGCCAACAAGGACATTTGCCCTTCTTCTCACTCCCTTCTTCTCTACAAGATAAAAAAAAAAGCAGGGTGTGTCCTGTGTTCCTCGTGTCCTGGAACAGGAGTGTGTTCAAACTAAGAAGAACACACTTGTGCGCTGTAAGAATCAAACCAACACGGCCCTCAGCTTTCCAGCCTTCAGCACGAGGGTGCTCGGTACCACGGGGACGTGACGAACAAAACAAATGGCTCCAAGGCAGTAGCACGATGCAGGTTTGGCTGGCTTCGAGCAAATCGAAGCCAGCAACGCCCGTGTTGATATTTATATCACAGCTCTTGTACTCCCTCTCCCATTAGTCCATGAGATAAGACTTGGACGTGTAGCGGCGTTAGGTTTCTACACAGCCAGGAATAAGAATACTCTCCAAGTCTGTGACTAAAAGGGGTTTGTGATATGGGATTGCTGATGGGAAAAATGTGGAATATTGCAAAGGTCTGTTTGTCTACCAACAGGCAAAGAGGCCAAAATCTTCCTCTCCACCCCACTGCTATTCCCAGGAAGAATCCTACATTGGCACACTCTCCCAGCTGCAATACCCCACAAAATAACCCCTCCATGCCTCCTCCTCCTCCTTCCTTTTCCTCACTACACCACTGCCAGCCTTCCTCCAGCCACATCCAGAGGGGCAATGTGAATGGGCCTGGACCAAGATAGGTTTGGGATTTAGATGCTGGTAGTTTTTAGGGACAAAAACAAGAATGTTGTTTCAATCTGATTGTCCTGAGGAAGGGGCAGGGAGGAGACGGCCACGGGAGGCAGCAAAAGCTGCTGTGTTGCTGTCTGTGGCGTGAGGTATGAGCAGAAATAGAGAATTTGGGGAGAAAAACCTGGCAAAAAGGCGTGAGATACCCATAAACTTGGCAGATACTAAAGTAGAAGGTTCTGCTGAGGTCACTGAAAGGCATCTCCTGACTCCAGATCTGTCCCAGGTGGCTGAGTACTGGTGGCAGAGACAGATCAGAAGGAAGATTCAGGTACAAACACAACTTTTAGAAGGGTGATGGCAAATAGTCAGTGTAGCAACACTGCCGCAGCGCCTGGAGGCCCTGGTCTGAGTCACCCAGGCCAGACTGGACACAAAGACAGCACGAGACAGATTAAAACCTGAGTTTTTAAAGGGGACAGGTAAACAGGCCATGATGGAAGCGAGACAAAATGATCTCCTTAAATCACTCAGCAGAGCAAATGGTGAAGTTGGGAAGAGCCCCCAGATTTGACTGGCCATGAAAAAACCATGAATGTCTTCTCTGTGGTTTTTAGATGTGTATCCTCCTGATGCTGGAACCTCAGCAGGAGCCCAACCCACCTCCATAAATGGGACTTCATGAAAATCAGTGCAAAGAGAGAGATTATACCCTTCTGCTGAGCCCCTGACCTCCCTGTACAGACCATCTTTCACGGGGCCAATCCCCCTGCAAGCCAGTGATCCACACATGGCCCAGGTGAGCCCAGAGGGTTCCGTGCTGGACTCACTTCAGCAAAAACAACCACACACCCGAGCCAGCATTTGGGCAGCCTGGCTCTGCCACAACCCCAGAGTGCTGAGAAAGGATGAGCCTGCATTTGCAGCACAGGCCTAGGATTTAGCAAACACTTGTTCAGCTCCTGACTCGCCTTGTTTGAGCTTCCGCAAGCCAGGAATGCCTGAGGAGAAACTACAGCCGTGCACTGCTCGGCTTTGGGAAGCTGGAGAGCATGTGGAATGGGAGAGGTGGATTCAATGAAGCAGCACAGCTCCTGTGCACACAGGGGACCCGGCCAAGGGCTATAACAGATGTGTTTTAACCCATGCCACTGAGCTATTTGGGATCTGTCTCCGATTGCTCCAGCGCTCATTCACGTGTCTTCCTGACGGAAGACCAACAATAACAATTAGCATCATATAAGGAGCAGGGGACTGCTGCCAGCACTAACACACTCTTGAGCACCAAGGGTTTTCCGCTCCACTTTTTATCCCAGCTATGCACATGGCAGAGGTCACTCTGCATTAATCAGCCTTGCTCCTGGCCAGCTCCTTCAGCACGTTCAGCCTGTGGGATTGCAGCCGCTGCCTCTCCGTGCTCTGACGGGTTCTCCCTGCTCCACACCTTTGCCTTTTAAGCTCACCAAGAAAGGGATGCTCCATGTTATCCCAAGCTGAGCCTGGCCATGCTGTCGATGGCCTGCAGACCCTTTGGAGGGTGACACTGGCTGGGCAGGACTTGGGAGCCTCGTGTTGTCATTCTGAGCTCTGACTGAATCCCCTTCCATCCAACAGCAGTCCTGAATCTTCAACCCCTAGGAAGAGGTTTCCACCTTTCCAACACCCCTGAAATGTGATCTCCCAGAGCCTTTGGGCTGGTTCATGATCACTCTGGGGAAGGAAACCCCATCTGAGCCAGCAAAGGGAATGTAAAGTCAAGGCGTCTTCACAGCATATGAACACACTCCAAGGAAAGGCTCTGGAAGGAATCCTGATGACTTCCATATTATTTCCAGTAAATTTTGTGCTGATTCTTGGCACAAACACTGGAAATGAATAGGCTAGGTCAGGAATGTAAATAAAGTGAAACACTGGGATTTAATCTAATCTATAATTATAGTATCTGTGGTGCAGGGAGGAGGTTGGTGTGTTTGCACTGCAGCTCCATCGAGGAGCTGGAGGGGGTTTTCATTTCCCATTCCAGAATTTCCCTTTCTGGCTGAGGGATACTTGGTGTCTCCCCAACTATCTGAAATGAACGTGCTGGGCTGGCAAAGCTGCCTTCTGGTAGCCAAGCAGGTACAGCTCAGCCATGAGGCATCCCCAGGCACTCCTCGAGCAGTGGCATGAGAGCTGAGATGGATGAGCTGGGCTGAAGGCTCAGGCAGGCTCTGGGGTGCCCAGAGGAAGCTCCTGCCTCCTCTGTGAACAGACTGGATGGGTTTGTGGGGTGCTCAGTCCTCTAAGCTGAGTTTGACCTCTGAGACAAGCCAGAGCCCTTTCTCCTCACTGGTGTTTGGTTCTTGGTGCATCACAAGCTGCCTGTCACAGCGTGGTGCTCCCAAGGCTCCCAAACCATCCTTCTGAGTGGCACTGGCTGCTGTCCAGGCTGGGTGGTCCATGCAAGGTGAGCACTTCACAGACACATCAACATCGCTGCCTCTGCCCTCCTCACCTCATCCTCTTCCAGATCCACCTGGGAGGAAACTTGACAGACAGCTCTGGTCTAGCTGACCTCGGGGGAGAGCAATCCCTTCTCCATTTCACAAGAATACAAGATTTTTGCTTTTTAAGAGCTGAAACCAAAATGTAACAGTCTTCAAGGACCACCCTCAGTATCCCTGTGTAGGTCCATGGGAGTGCATTCCCACGAATGCAGGATGGATCCCTATGGATGGGCACCCACTTGTGACAGACTGGCAGGGGTGTCCACATGTGTGCACGAGCCTTTGGAGCATGTGTCTTTATTGACATGATCTGCCTTCCCTGGAAAACCCTCTGTGCAGGGACTGGCACCTCAACTCCAATGTGCTAAGGGCAAGAGGAAGAAAAGGGCTTGCAGGCAACATATTTTCGTCAGACTGAAACTGCAAAGGACAAAGAAATTAGTTCTCCTTTTGTTCATTTATGTTTTGGAATTACAGAAGTCTCAAAAGCAGAGGAATCAATCAGACTTTGTTTATTTGTTTGCTTGTAGAACATTTTTTGGGTTTGTTTTCGTACTCCAGCCCAGCTTTGATCTCAGGCTGGTAGTACTCCAAATGAATGGTCCGCAGCAGAGTGTAATTGCTGTAGGTACTACAGAAGAAAAGGGACAGGATGTTCAACACATTTACAGGGCAGAAGAGACTTTCACGATCTCACAGTCCCCTTGCTAGGGTTATGTGATACCCTCAGACTACCGCAGAAGCAAATAATTTGTTTTTGAAGAGCCCTGATGCTGCAGACTGTGTGCTCACCTCCCAGCCTAGAGAACAGCACAGGGCCCTACGAGTGGCTATAACCAGGATTATACCCAGCCCAGAGCTATTATGGATAGCTGTTTTTCCACAGAAACAAATGAAACAAGCAGAAGAAATTCAATTTAAGAAATGACCCCGTGCCCGTGTTTGTGTTGTTGTTCTGTCTGTGCGGGCGCAGAGCAGCGTTAGCCTCACATTTCACTGCTCTGGCTTTCTTCACGCTGTGTTGCAACCGTGTGGACATCTGAGAAGAGGAATATTTCATGGGGGTGCCTGTGTATCTGAGAATGCTCAGTAAACACGCTGGGCAGGGCCCAGGTCGGAGCAAGAGGGTGTGTGTTGGGCAGACAGCACCCACGGCAGCTCGTGCCAACGTGGAGCAGGGGGTTATCAGCTGTGCCACGTGCAGGGGCAGGCAGCAGCAGCCAGCGAGGAGCAGGTGCTGTGGTGTGCCCACGTGCATTTTTTTTAGATGCCCAGGAATGTGGGTCTGTGACCCAGAGGTGCCCACACGAACATGTGTCCGTCCATGTGTGCGGATGTGTGCACCGCCCCGGGAGCGGAGAGCCAAGCCCTGCTGAGCATTAGCTGTGGGATGGAGCCAGCATTGTGCGCCACCCCGGGGCCTGTCCCCACACAGGACGAGCTCCAGAGCTCCCTGGTGCCAGGGGACTGCTGCCTGCTGCCTGCCTGCAGCCGTGGCTCCCCACAATTGCTGCTGTCCCTTGCCCAGTGGCACCCACAGAGCAGGAGCCACCCCCAGGGCGCAGGGCATGGCCAACTCTGCTGACCATCCCCATGGCAATGTGCCTTGAGACTGGGAAGCAGAAGCCTTGACCACAGGGATGACAAAACCCTGGACAAAGCCCTCTGCCTTCCACCCAAGGCTCTCCCAGCCCTTTGCAGACACCAGGAATTAGATCACAAAGCCCCTAAAGCGATGGGTGAATGCAATCACCCCTGCCTGGCAGATGGGGAAGATGACTTGGCAGCCCGGGCTGCCCAAGAGCCAGACCTGCTGGCTCCCAGCTCCGTGTGTTCATCACAGCAGCAGCCTCCATCAAAACCAGTGGCTCTTCCCTCTCCCAGTGCCCCTGGCAGCTGGGAGCTGAGAGCTCACAACGGGCCAGTTTTATGGGCGTCAGGTTATTAGCAAGCTCTGCGGTTGCTCCAGCCTCTCCCTGGCACCTTTTCAGAGCAGCCCAGTTCCCAGAGATATTAATAACTATATTTATGCATTATAGATATTTAACAAGAAAATGTCCGATATTATTAAATGGCAAGAGGTACCACTTGGAGCCCACTCCTGGAGACAGCCCTGCTCCAGGGATGTGCAATAAAGGTTTTGGAGGCTGTCAACATACTTAACTGTGGGGCAGTGGAGGGAAAGTATTAATCAAGGTCTTAAAAAGTTCTCGCTGACAGACTATTTGCCAGCTCTTGCTTTAAATGCTTTTGTGGTCCCATAAAAAGTTTCATTACTCACTACAAAATGTGTTTTAATTATTGCAGTCGCTCTGACATTAAGCCCTGGGTGTTTCTCTCTTGCTTACTCTGTCTCTCCTCTGTCTCCTTGCCTCTTTGCTCTATTTTTCCTCTCTCACTGATCTGACTCCTGATATCCCTCTCAAGACAGAGGATGCCCTGGCTAACGAGCCAGGTTGGAAAGCCCACACCCTGTCCAAATGATACTAAAGGAGAAGTTAAAATTCAGGTCTTGACATTATCCCTCTGCTCTGGAAACTAATTAATTCACAAGATTCAACCAGAAAATTCAACTCCCAAGAAGTATCTCAGAAGAGTGAAGTGTCCACAATATGTGGGTGGTGGGCAGAAGGATTTGGTCTCTCTCTGATCTGTCACACTTTTGACATCTATTTCATCCCACCAGGCGCTTGGCAACTTGCTCCAATCTGACCACATCAGCTCAGTTCATCCACGAGAGACAACCCTGTCCACCAGGCATGGACCTGGAAGCCCAGAACACTGAAAATAGGTGTTACCCTGGAGTCTCCCACTGACTCCCAGTGCCTCCAGCACTGTACTGGCAGACATTGGTTTTCCATTTCACCAGCTGCGTGTAACACTCATAGCAACAGGAAGAGTCTGACCATTTGCCCCGTGTCTGGTGTAACACAGTGCCGACCAAAAAGGTCAATAACGGTTCAACAACAGCATTGGAGATCCCTCCTTGCCCCCAGCAGCTCCCCACACGTCTCTCCTTACTTGTACAGACCATCTGGTTCCAGGCACTTGAAAATGACTGAATAGAGGCTGGTTTCAGGGACATCTCCGTGGCTCCGTCCCGCTGCCACACAGGAGGTTGCGAGGCCAGAGAGCAAATCATCCGCAAAGCTCAAGGATTCTCCTGCAGAGCAAAGAGAGGAGCGAGACCAGAACATCAGTACAGGTGTAGAATTACTGCTGGCCACTTAAAAATCACCACAGGAACATGTCTCCACAGGACACGCAATCAACAAACTCCAGCTGGCTGTGGCTGTGGAATGTCCCAAGTCTGTATGGAGAATGTTCAATATGGACAAAGCAAGTAGGAGACACACCTGGGCCATCAGCTGTAGCAGGGACCCTTTGCAGGAATGGGGGCCAGGGCTAAATCACAGCACAGAGGGGACGTGTGGCCTCCCTGAAGACACTGCAGGCAGGACCACCATCCAGGGGTGGGCTCCCAAAGATCTGGAATCCTGGCTAAACAGGGATCTCCTGCCCTTGCTGCATGTCCAGCTCTTAAACAGGGCATGGCCTTTTCCAAAAATTACCCATCACAGCAAAAGGTGTTTCTGCTATGTTGGACTAACAGCAAAAAAGACATTTTTAGTGCTTTGGTGGAATTCCTCTTAATGTGATGGATTTTTTAATTTTTTTTTTTTTCAATTCAATGACAGTCAGTAGCTTTGCATTCCCTTTCATCTGCACTCTGCCAGCTCCTGGAGCTCTGACTGGAGCTCCTTCAGTTGTACTGAAGAACACTTGCCTCTTTATAAGCATTCGAAGAAAAAAAAACCACTAATTAAAAATACTGAAAAACCTTTCTTTTTGGTCTTCTGGTTTATAAAGCCTATTAAACACTTAGATCATGACCCAGCTGAAACTGAAAATGCTCCATTTATTAAGGTTTTTGGGCATGACTATCCACTGCTGTGCAACCTGTCTCCTCGCAGTGGGCAGCCTGTCTATTGGTTAGAGCTCATTGCATTTAATCCCCATTTCACACTGGTGTAACTGAAAGCCCGAGGTACCTCGGAGGAAAGTAAGACAGAGCAGCTGCCCAGGCTGTGCCCTATTCCCAGGGATGGGAATCGGAGCAAGGGCTGCTGTAGAGGATAGTTATGCTGGTGTAAGCCAACCCAGGCCCAGATTGCTGTGCCGGGTACCTTGTGCATGTGGAAATGTCAAGACATTGCAGCAGAGGGAGGAGGAGAATTCCCTTCTCAGCACTTTATTCTTCTAAAGGCAAAAGTGACTGAGGAGTACTGAAACGAAGCACCAGCCCAGGTTCTTGGTACAGACCCTACGGAACAAGCCAGTGGTATAACCAGCCCAGAACATCCCACTGTGAAGCTGAATTATCCAGGTAGAAGTAAAAAAATCCCCTCATCCCCAGCCCCCTAAACCACATTTGCGTCTTGTCTCAAAATACACAACTCAGTAACAAATGTCCCCCTTGGCTAGAGAAAAGAGCAGCAATAAATTCTTTTCCTCCCTGAAGGAATCCAAGCCTTAATTATTCATTTTAATGCTCCCAGCATGACTTGTTCCTTCCAAACTTTTTCAGGCAGCTCTGTCACCGGTCTCTGTAGCTCAACCCAGCTCCTGGCCCCAGGTCTGTCCCAAATCCCAAGACAACTGAACAGGCAGGTTGGGTTGGCAGCAGGAAAATCCCTGCCTGGAAGTCACGAGCGCTGCCCAGCCTTGAGCAAGTCCCTCAGCTCTGGGTTTATGGTTTAAGCAAACAAACAAACCCCTATTACTCATTTCCAACTTTCATTTCCATCCCTTTTCCTACAACGTCGGGCTGGATTGGGGAACTCCCTGTCACCAGGAGTCATTGAGAACAGACTCTGCCGTGACTTACAAACCTGATGAATCACCAACAAAGAAGCAGGACCAGAATGTGTTGTTGAAGTAGAGCAAGGGGCTTTAAGGCTCTTCCAGCCTCAAGCAATTTCCCTTCTGACCAGGAAGAAGCTTCATAGGGGGACAGATCATCCCATGAATGAATGCTATGGGATCTCACACCTTCCTCTAAGCAGCTGATGAGGGCCAGGAAAGAAAATAGCTGGGCAGAGATTGCAATGAGAGCTGGGCAAGGCCAAGGGGAGATCTGGACTGGGCAGTCCCCAGCTAGGAGTATCAGCCAGGACATCTGTGCCAAGGGAGCACAAGAGATGGGATGGGCTAAGACAGGGAGAGGGTGGACCCAGACTTGCAGGAGACTGGAAATGAGGTGGAAAATGTCATGTGCAACCACTGAATCAAAGAATGTATTAAGGCCAGGTTGGACGAGGCCGGGAGCAACCTGGTCTAGTGGAAGGGCAGGGCAGGCCCATGGCAGGGCGGTTGGGATGAGATGATCTTTCAGGTCCTTTCCAATACAGACCATTCTACAATGAAAATTGCACAGCTAACTCACTCTAGGACACACACTGACTTCTGAAAGCTCATCTTCCGTGGTCTTTCTGGGTAGTTTTGAGGGAACAGGCTGGCAGGGAGCACTGCCCTGACACACCTCTCTGAGGAGCATCTGCCTCTCACAGTGGCCTGGTTTGCCACGGGTCAGACCTGCCCAGGCAGTGGAGTGCATATCTGCCCCCTGCACGGGAAGAAACAAAGATTGCAGGGTCTGCCGACAGTGTCTCCACTTGGATTGAGCCAAAACTGTCACAATAAAATCCACAAAGCAAGAGGGTGCTTTTTGCTCAATCTCCGGGGAACTCTCCCCTCATGTTGGCTCTGCAAAGTAGAGGTTATTATGAAAACAGCAAAATAGATGCTAACAAAGATGCTGGAACCTCATCCCCAAGGCTGGGTGTCTTTCTGTACCTGTATAAGCAGCAGTGAGATCGCTGGTGGTGCCAGACTGCACAGACCATGGGGCAAAGACAGGGAAGGGACACCCTGGGGACGAGCCAGATACCCAGAGCTGTCAGTCTGCAGCCAGCACAGGGAGCTGCTATTCCGTGCTCTCCCCTGGGCAAAGCAGAGACTGTTCAGTCCTCAGTGCGCTGAGAGCAGCTGGAATGAAATTTCCTAAGCCTTCTTTAGGAGCAGAAAACAAGTTATTCCCTAGATTTAGACAGGGACCTTGTCAGTGGAACAGAGCTAAAGCAACAGCTGCTTTTGCTGGAATGGTGAGAGAATTATCATAAATCAGAGAATGGTTTGGATTGGAAGGGACAAGAAAGGTCATCTCCTTTCACCTCACCCCCCAACCACAGGCAGTGACCTTCCACCAGACCAGGTTTCTCCAAGCCCTTTGGGCACTCGGGCCACTTGATTGACCAGTAATGCTGCCCTCCCAAGAAAAGGTGATCCTGGGATCATGTAGCAGCAGGAGAACACTGACCCAACTGCACGAGGCCATGTGAGAGCTAAGTGCACAGCATTCCCCAACTGTGCTCAAGACCAAGGCACAGGAAAAGCAGGAGAGAAGATTTCACAGGGAAAGAACAAAAAGCCCAAATTTACCAATAAAAACAGGAAATAAAGGCCAAATAGAGACACGTGACTGTGAACGCATCAACAGGGCAGGCACTCAGATGGAAAAGGAATAGTTAGGTTAACGGGCAGTAATGGCAAGAGGAAGTAAATTGGACATGGATAAATGGTTGGTCTACTCCTGCAAAGGGCAAATAACCCAACCATCTTTTAGGAAGGAGTTTGATCACTTTATAAAAGGGATTACATGGATAAGTAGCTCATGACGGAAAGCAAAGGGGCTTCTTTTTCCCGTCTGGACTTGTGTTCTCACACACCCCGCCAGCAAATATAAAGAAGGATTTCAGCCTCCCAAAGCAGCCCTGAAGCACAAACCTTCTAGATTGCCTGAGTATCTTTGCTCACGTTATTAAATTTCAGAAAGAATCCAAAGGTTCTCTGCAGAGTAAATGATAGCTAAGTAGATCATCTCTGTGGAGTAGGAGATATTTTATTGACCAGACAGACATCTGTGTCCTTCATTAATAGTAATAAATAATTGATGTCACACTAAATAAAGCAATAAGCTGTTACAGATATCAAGGACAAATAACTGGCTCCTCTGAGGATGCCTCACCTGTGTTCACTTCTCAGTAGTAAAAAACCCAGAGCAGAGCTCAATATCACTATGGAAAACACTGTGCACAGAGCAAAAAATGTCACTTGCTGCTCACTGATTATAAATTATGGGGCAATCGTGCTCAGCAATGGGACGCTGACACTCCTAAGTACAAGGAGTTAATATCCTTGCAAGACTCTCTTCTTCCTCATTTCCATGCCTTCCCAGGGCTGATCTGCCCCAAACCATCCACTTCCCCAGGCAGCTTTTGAAAATCCATCTCTGCTCTACTAAAAACTGTCAGGAAGATGCAGCTCCCTCCAGGTGACATTTCCCTTCTCTCCCCAGTGCAACCCCTTGCTACTGCCTCATCCACAGGCATGGCTGTGGAGTTTGGCAAATCTCCTCTTTTTGGTTTTCTAAGCATCTTCTACACTGACTCTGGTGGTGTGCCTGTCTTTAAACAGAGGAAAATAACCGCACACTTGGAGCTTGCAGAGGGGTTAGCCCCATTCTGGGAAGCTTTGCAGACTTCTCCTGGCCACAGCAGGCATAGCCAGGGGTCATCCCACTGGTGACACTCTGGGATAACCACCCAGGAACTCAACTCCATCTCTGGAGGAGCAGGAGGAGGAGGACATCCCCAGCTCAGCCGCCTGCCTGCAGGGCTGAGCTGGCAATGTGCTCTCCAGCGAGCACATTTCTCGTGGCAGGAGCCTCAGACGGGCAGGAACGAGGGCTGAGGAATGAAAATGGCTGGGAGCAGGCTCAGACCGCTCGCACACAGCATCCAACAGCCTCAGTCTGCCTCAGTCCTTCCACTGCGGCCGTGCCAGCGCCCAGCAGTTGCGGACAGCAGGCTGGATGAATCACCTATCAACCATCCCACCGAGGACAACACGAGCTACGGCGCTGAGTTCAACCAGACTAAACAAGACAGCGAGGCCAGGAGCCTCCAGGAGGCTCAAGGAGCAGAAGGAAGCTCTGGGACCCTCGCAGGCGTTCCCACACCTTCAGCCCATGTCGCTGTGCCAAGAGCAGCACGGAGAAAACCCAGGCGCTGCAAACCAAAGTGGAAATTAAGATGAGAGGAGACCTCCCTGCTGCCATTCACCTTCAAGATTCCTAGAAAGAGCACAAAGGGGAAAGTAGGAAGGCACCAATGTCTTTGTCTTGACAGCTTCTTTACTGGGTTGGATGAAACCAACCCTGCAACGTTACCAGGCGCTTTCCTTTGATTGTGGTTTTCTCTCCCTGTCTTTCTCCCCTTTGCTTTTTTTCAACCTGTTTTCAATTTGCTCTTGTGGCATCTCTGACTGTGACCTCATTCTGGTACTTAAGGGGGAAAAAAAAAAAAAAGAGAGAGAGAGTGTCCTTTAAAAAAGAAATGAAAGAAATCATATTTTATTTAGTTTGGTTAGTTTTGAAGCTTTAGCAGAAGAAAGATTAACCTTTTCTGCCTAACTTAATGAAAACAAGGAGAAAGGCTGTATGGATAAATAAATATCTGTGTGGGTATGGAGCAGGCACGATCGTGTTACAGCCCCGGTGGAGCTGTAATGGGGAACAGGCGCGTTCCTGCGCAGCGGCTCCCAATTCCCGATCCATTTTCAAGGAAAGAAAAACAGAGTAGAATGTCAGAGGCCCAAGTGGGCATAAATGAGGGAGCCCAGAGAAGGCAGATGGGGCCCAGCGAGGACCTCCGTCCCCAGCAGTGACCTCCAGGGCAATGCCAGCGCAGCAGATGGAAAAAGAGACCTTACTCCACTTCTCCTTGCCAGGATTTGGTTCCTGAAATGAGGAAACAAATGGCATGCTTGGCCCTCCAAGTCTGTCACCTTTTGGAGGTCCTTGCCTTGCCCTCCTCTTCTCCTGGGGCTTTCCCTCCAAGGAGGGGACGGTCAGAGGAGGGCTGTGAGCAGAAGGCTTGGACTGGGTTTTTGGATGAGTGGATGTGGAGCATAGGTTTGCAGGGTGGTTCCTCCACCATGAGGTTGTACCTGGGTTTAATGTGCTTTGGATCTGGCACTCGGTGGGGGAAGGCAGTGAAAGGTGGTTGGTTTGTCTTGGAAACGATGGGCTGATTTAAATTAGTGTAACATAACTTCAGGCGACGGAGCTGTTCCGATTTACATCAGCAGATGGTCTGTCTCGCTGCCTAGATCATTAAAAGCAAACCATCCCTACCAATCCTGGTGGAATGATGTCAAAACCTCCTTCCCTACATGGCTTGCCAGATTATAAAAGAAATAAAAAGGCCCAGTTATTACTAAAAATTTTCTGCCCACATTCTGGGAGCATCCATGCATGCCAACCTCTCATGTTAGACAGGAGCCTAAATCCCATGCCCCAAAACCCTGTAGCCTCAGAAATAATTTCTTTGTCATGGCTTTTCTCAGACACATCCATCAGGAATCTCTCTGGCTGGGCACAGGTTGTCTAGGCTGAGGCAGAAAAGCCAGTGATTATGCTGCAACTTTGGGCACAGCTTGTGCTTCACTTCCCAACTTGTACAAAGGTGCAAATTGCAGTTCTCTGAACAGCTTCACCTTTTTGAAGTTATGAATTTTGGGGGAACTTGCTTCCTATGTGTGTATGCTACCAGTCATATTAATAATGATGAAGAGCTTTCCTCTGGGCTCCCATCTCCTCTGGGCCTCCATCTCCTCTAGGTTTCCATCACCAGGTCCTCTGCTGATGGAAGACAGCATTGGTAGATGGCTAAATTTAAGGAGCAAGGCTTTAGCTGAGCTAAGAGCAAAAGTTGCATTCCAGTGTCACAGAAGCCCCTTAAATGCCTTCCCTGGTGCTCGTCAGGGCTGGAACTTGCATGGAGTCCCCACGTGGAACTGAAGGATGAGCTGTTCTCATCAAGAGAGCCAGTCAAACAGAGGGAGATGGTCTAAATTTGGATGAGCTGCAATGTTCTACGATGCACAAGGTTAATCATGAGTGTATCCTTCTCTCAGGGTCATCAATAGGACTCCCTGCTCCTTCATCTGAGCTCTTCACAGGCTGCTTATCATGGGTCTTTCACAGTCAATATCTAAGACCTCAGAAAAAATGCTTTTACTCACGTAAAAATGCACCCCCAGGACAGTGTGCTGCTGGAGGAGAAGGAGAATTAAAGCATTTCGTTCTGTGCTGTGAGCCCTCCAGGATTTCTCAAGGTTCACTGGGTTGCTAAGGGTCAGCCCCAGCCAGACACGAGCTGACTCTGCTACGCTCGGAGACATCCAGGCATGAGCCAGTTCCAGTCTCAAAGCCACGTATTCACATTAGCACGGTGGAGAGTCCAAGTGAATGTCTCTATTCCCTGGAGTTCGTCTCGGGCTCTGCAGCATGTTAAAATAGTTGCTTGATTTCAAGGCAAAGTGGGAACCCATTCGTACTGGGAGCTGAGCGGGCACGAAGCAAAGCTTCGTCCTCAGATCCTTCTTGTCTGGCAGAAGATTTTGTCCATCGCCACAGAGCGAGTTCTCACTCTCATCACCACAGATCTCGTTCCCACCCTCATTCTCGCTTTCCTTTCATATTTCACTACTTCTTTTAAATCAGAGATTTCTAACAGTGGACCAATGGTCCAGACCACTTGGTGGTCCCCAAGGCCCACAGTTGGCAGCCTGTAGCAGATCCAGGGACTGCACGGAGCCTTAAGTTCACCAGGAATCCCACCAGCCCTGCTCCAGCCCCAGAGCCACTCTTCTCCAGCACAAACTGATGTGTCAGACACTGCAGAGATGGCAACAAAACCTGAATTATAACTTCTCTCTCCTTAAATGCACCAGGGCACTTTTGCACTTCCAGGAGGAATGAGCTGCTATCCAAAAATGACTCCCAAATTTTGGATGCAAACACTGCACCAAGGACCTGAGCTCCACTGGTCCAGAGGGCTGGAAGGTTCCATCTTCTGCTGGGATTAAGATGGCTAAATTTGAAGAGGAGCAGCTTTCACTGTGAGCTGTGTCTGAGGACAAATCCTGGGAAGCTTCCTAAAGAAAGGTCACAACTATTGAAATACCAGACCAGCAGGAAGGGAAAGGAACAATTCCTAGAATGAAACTCAGTGTGCAATTAGTTGTTAAAACCATAATTATCTCAGGTAATTTGTCAAATCAAATTCATGTAAACCTACGGTGAACAGCCATTAACTGGGCTGTGCTTCACATCTCCTTGCACTTACTGGGAAAGTGGAATTTTTGGGCTTTTGTATTGCCTGACTCTGTTCCCAGTCCCTTCTTACGCTTCACAGCCCAGTCCTGGAAAGCGAACCAAACCACTACCTGTAATGGCAACAAATTTAAAGAAAGTCTTCAAAATTTTCAATATTTAAATATTTTGGCCCCATTTATTCTAAATAGAGGTCATGTGCAGAGATGCTGATGAATTAGTGATAAGACTTTGGACCAGAACACTCCGAAGCACTCAGCAAACCCAACTGCAGCCAAACCTGCAGGCTGTTATCCAACAAAGACTTAAAAAATTGGTCCTTATGGAGGAACCCGCATGGAAGCAGACCTCTTATTTGGCCCTACTCTGCAGTTTTGGACATTTGAGAATGAGGGGGCAGATCCTCAGCTCATAAAATCTCCTGTAGCTCCCTTGAAGTCAATGGAACAATAACAATTTACACTTGTTGAGTTTCTGCATCCTGGCTGTGAGCTCTTTGGAACAACGACACCATAATGATTATTACAGATATTCTTGATCACTTGTCTGAGGCGGACTGGAGAACAGCACTGCATAAGAAAATAGAGGCTTGGTTTGCTATGATTTCCAAAGAATTATTGACCCGTATCTTGCAAACATTTACACATGTTTAGCTTTACTCATGTGAGTTGTTCCATTACACTCATGTGCCAGATAAACTAATGTACATGCTTGCAGGACTGAGGTTAAAACTTGTGCAAACACAGCGAGTTCTAAATATTTTTGTAGATACGTTGTTACCTCGGACTCAGAGGAGAAAGCCTCTCATTTGGCTGTGCCTCTTGTCGTAACTCTCTATCCAAGCAGGCATCACAAGAGAAGCCAAAGGCGATACCAAGATAAAACTGAAAAAATAAGCAATTATCTGACCCAACTCAGAAGCTATTAAAGACCCACTTGGTCAGGACTTGTCAAGAGCTGACATCAGTTCTCGAACAAGGGATTACCTGAATTACTGGAGTACATTCACAACAGCTTTCTTAACACAGCTCGTGAATCATTCACTTACTGATTTTCCAGTGATGAAGTTAACATTTTTCTTCACAGTTTGCATCCATTAGAAGGCACAAGAAAAGAGGAGAGAGCTGGGAATCTCTGTGAGGAGTCTACCTCAGCACCCATCATCATCTCAGCAATCCCTCCATCTTTTCCACTAAGACTGCAAGGCCAGGCAGGATCTCCTGCCCCACTGCACAGACCCGCTGCTCACGAGGACAGAATACAATCTGCAATTTCTTAAATTGAGGTGATCTCGAGGACCAAGCTCGTGCCAGCGAGGTGTCTGACATGCAGAGACTCCACGCAGGCCATTGACACCTCTGACAGTGTCATTTACACCCTGAGCCAAGACACGAGCTCTGTTGTGGCACACCTGTGTCGCAGTGGCTGCAGTGTCAGGACAGACCGCAGCCAAAGGAGCAGGGGTGCAGAGAAAGGACATTACTTATCCCATGTAGCAGGGAAAAGGCAAATCTGAGGCTGTAACCAGAGGCCCAATCCAGCTCTCTCACCACTAATAGCTGATTTTCATCCCTAAAGGACTATTAACCCTTTCTCACAAGTGTGCAAACTCCAGGCACCGAGGACACCTGCCATGAGCACACTGCAGGATGTTGGCATGGCAATGCCTTCTGCTCCCAATTTTAAGTCATCCTAGAAACCACGGCAAATCAATCCTGTCATCCACAGGGAAGGGGAAGTGTTAGTAGCCAGATCTGATGGACGATGTGCCCTGGGAGCCCATCTCACCCAAGGCACTCTGTGGTGGGATCAGCCCTTTGACTCCTAGATGTCCTTGGCAAAGTGAGGTATCTGGGCACACTTCCCACCCCCAGGACCACTGATCCCTCTGGGATGGCTCGTTGGAGACGTGTCATCGCCAGCAACTGTGCAACATCTGACCACTCAGATGACAAAAGACAGATTCCCAGAATGAACAGAGCAGGATTAAGCCAAGTGGTAAATGGATTCCAGGGCTGTTCCAGGATCTGTGCTGACGAGGGAAGCCAGGGCCAGGTACCCAACCCGGAGCTCATACAGTGAGGTTATCACTTCCCTCTTTTCTTCAAATCCCTAAATAGAACCCAAACATCACTTGGGCCATGTTGGAGAGATAAGATGAGTCTCTCCCATCCCTTGAAAAGCCTGAAATAGAAGCCCTGCTACTCCATATCCAAAGCATCAAGCATAGGATGTTGACATTTAGCAGTAGGGAAAATTACCCAAACAATGAACCCTCTCAGGTCTCTCTTCTCCCCTCCCTTTCCCCAGTCCCCTGGAAAATGTTCATAAAGTGAAATGGAAAAAAAAAAAAACCTAACCCAAACCCCAACAGCCCAAACCCAACCTTCTGTGGAAATAACATGTAGAGGAGAATGAGTCAGGCTCTGTTAACTATGCAAGGATCACCGGTCCTGCAGACAGGGATGATTCACCAAGGCAGCAAGAACTACAAGGTAGAAGAGACCAAACAGAGGGTGCAGAACCAAAGTTGTATCAAGGAAGAGAAGGAAATAAGAAATTAAATGGTTCCATGTTGCAAGACACCTTGTTCTTTATCAAACATTGCTCAACTGACCTAGGATGACTCACTTGATAATGGTGAGATTATTCCCTGTGTGCTTTGTCCAGACTCTCTTTATGAGAAGGAGAGCCAACAGTCTGCAAGACTTCAATCCATCCCCATTTCCTGCTCCTCTCTCTCTTCTGCCCGCTTCTGAGATGCTCACTCACTGAGAGCCTCATCTCCCTGTTGCTTCTGCTTCCACTGCTCCTTTCCCACACCCATTCCCTTTAAATTCGGCAGCATTATGTGACTCTGTTTTCCCTATAAAAGATGCCTTCAAGGAGATGAGAAAAGCAGGGCCTATTAAGAAGCACAGCATGCCATGGGGAGGCCCTCCTGGATGCCACTGGCATAGAAAGTACATTGTCACAAGAGATGGAGAGGAGAATACGGGGCCCAGGTGCCTGGGGCGAATTCTGTCTGCCAGAATGCTCTCCTGCTATTCCTCCATTCCTCCTTCCTCTTCAACTGCCCCCCTCGCCCTCCTTTTATCTAATAACTATAAAAATTCACACAGAAAATACTTGCCCTGAAAAAAAAACCTAAACACACAAAAAAAGAGAGAAATTAAAAAAAAAAAA
>VZTF01009440.1:477700-521057 GCA_013397755.1 Cnemophilus loriae
AAAAAAAAAAAAAAAAAAAAAAGTCCTCCCTCTGCACTTCACAATGAGAGCTGTAAAACTTTTTCTGCTTGGAAAATTCTCCCGGTCAGTTTTTCCTACTGTTTAATCCCTGCTTTGAGTTACACAGAATGAGTAAACACATTTTATAAGGTTCTAATTCATACCTAACCCATACAGTTTATAGCTTAACATAGTAAAATACACACACACACAGACACACATGCACTTTTTATACACATACATATATATATATATATACACAGAACCACTGACACTCATGGATAAAGCAGCTTTGGTCCCACTCCTGGAGCCTCCCAGCAGCAGGTCTGATCTCTCCAGCATGTGCCGTGCCTTGAAAACAGCCTGGGGTGCTGAGGTGTGAGTTAGGTGGCCCGGGGAGTAGTTTCCACTCTAGATTCCTGCAACGTCCTTTGTAATAAATGATTAGTTGGCCGTGTTGAGAGAATGGTGGGATGCACTGCTCCACCCTTGGAGGGCTGAGGAATGCCACCATGTGGTATCCTAGGAGCAATTTTTGCCCACTCTCTGCCCAGCAAGCACCTGGAGTGAAAGCCACGGCAGGGAGCAGCCAAGGCTGGGCTGGAGGAGCTGCAGGGAGCTGCGGTGCCATGTGGCCTTGGCCAGGTGCCAGGCAAGGATCATTGAGTCATGGAATCATCAGGATTGGAAAAGACTTCCAAGATCATTGAATCCAAGCTTTGACCAATCCCCACCTTCTCAACTGGGCCAGAGCACTGAGTGCCACTGAGCAGGCACAGTTACATCCTTGTTTTCCCTTCTCTTCATTCCTTCTGCCCACTGCTGCTGTTTCAGTTTATCTACTGCAGTGATCAGCTTGAAGTCTCTTAATTCTAGCAGCTTTTTAGATACACAGCTCCTCCACGGGTGTGGAAAAGCACTCCAGGTCACCAAGGTGGGCCCATGGGCACCATTCAAGGCCATCCTGGCCACTTCTGTGATAACTTATCACTGGAAGGCACGGACAAAAGCCACGGCTCAAGGCAGCAGTTGTTTCCAGCCACCCAAAATGTGAGGGGTGGGCTTCGGGCCCCATAATGCTGTTTTCATTTTCCTCCTCCTCCTCCCAGGAAAATAAACCAAATGTTTATTTCCTGAATGCGCTGGTCTGAGAAAGGGCAAAACTTTCCTGTGGGAGCCAGGTGGCTGGAAAGCGAAGGCAGAGACAAATATTTGCTGGATTTGTCAATGAGCTCTTATTCCATTTTTCTTATTAATATTTATTTAGACATAATATGAGAGAAACCTGCTCAGACCACAGCAATGTGGGTGATTCTGCTGTTATTCTCCTTGTGCCAGCTACCAGGAGGGAGGGAGGGAGGAGAGGAGGAAAAGCAGAAAAGTGAAAGAGTGTCAAGGAGTTTGAAGACAATTTTGAGAGAGTCACGGGCTTTTATCTTGGCTTAGCAGGAGATGAGGTGCCTGGAGAAAGTCAATGCATCCATGGACACGTGATGGGCAAAGAGGTTGGATAGCCCAGCCTTCCTTGCTGATTTTCAAGGCACAGGTTTAGCTTTGAGAGAGAAATTTATGTCATTATAGAGCCCTCTTCTTTTTTGTTTTTCTTCTTCTTTTAATGAGATGAAGACAAGGAGAATAAACTGCAACCCCAGGCTTAGTAAATTGTGTAAGATGAGCCTGACGCATTTCTTCAGTGAGACAGTTCATTCCCTAGACAGGAGAACTGTGGTACAATCTAATTTATCTGGGTATCCAGAGGCACCGTGATGCGACACAGGTAATTACTAGGTAAGCTTGAAAAAATGGGAATTAGCAGAATAATACAGCAGGTAAGGGACTGGGTATGGACAGATGAAAACAGGCAATGCTGAGAAGAGAGTGATGGGAACTGAGTTATCCCTACCAGAGCTCCTCAATGATCAGCCTTGTAATCAATCTTATTTCTCACTGGAAATACAGCAGTGGTTTTAGCACCGATGAAATGGTGCATTATTAGGGCACCAGAGGATCAGTCAAAAGAAATTAAAATAACTTGAGGGCTATAGCAATGAAATTGAATGAATTTTAATATTTAAAAATGCAAATTAAGTTAAAGATGGACATAAAATAGTTCTTTTGTTAGCAGGATCTTCTCCAGACAGAAACAAAGGAGGAGAAGGAGAAATACCTGGATGCACTGGCTGGTCTCAGCAAAAAACCACATGGGAACTGGAGAAAAGGAAAGGAAGTTCTTGGATCCCTTTGAAAGGATCTTCCAGGTGAAATTAGGAAGAATCAAATCCTTTGAATGCAGAAGGCTGAATGTGGTGGCCTCGCCAGAAAATCAGAGAGTCTCCAGTCCAACCTCTTCAAAGTGGGACCAAATGGGGAGACAGGGCATGACTGCTCAGGGCTGAATTTTGGAAAGTTCCAGGGACTCATCCATGTGCCACACAGCTGGTGTTTAAACCACCACTGCTCGGGAGCTCAAATCCCGCCGGACTGTGGTGGGCAGGAGGAAAGTCCAGGGCACCGCTGGGTGCCCAAACTGGCTGGAGGAGACAGCTGGGAGCACGTCCCCTGTTGCCCTCCGCTGGCTGGCAGGAGAACGTCACACTGCTGTGTCATGTCTGGGGACAGCACATCCCCGAAGCATCTCCTCTTTCAGCTGGGGCGATGGTCTGTGCTCCGGGAACACAGCAGCTGAACTCGAGCTCTGTTTTCGCTCTGCCTGTGTCTCGTGTAGCAACAGCTGGGGGACATAGGTTTGCTCAAACCACAGCCAGATGATTGGAAATAAAAACGATATTCATATATTAATTAACATCTGGTTACTCGTCTAATTACACGACACAATGTGCATGAGCTTTTTGTTCCCTCCATATTTTATGCATTGAATGAAAAGTAAACAAATGTTGCAAAAGCAACGCTGCAGAAGCAAAAAAACAAACAGTATCCAAGTCTGTACTTATAACACTTACTGACCCATCAGTTTAATTAATATGCAAAGGAGGACATGACTAAACCATGACCACGAAGATGGTGGTGACACTGAACTGGAATTAACATCCAGCCTGCTCCAACCTGGCCGTTTTCCATTCCCTTTGCATGTATTCTTCATAAAAAATAAATAACAATTTGTTAAACTGAGCATCTCAGGGCCTGATTTAGCAAAATATTACTTAACCATTTTCAAAAGCTACTTTTAATGAAAACAGGCCCTAAAAAAATGGCTGTAAAGCACCATCCCAAAGAAAAGGAGCTGATGTCACCCTGCCTATGCAAACCATCCGACAGCCATTGGTGCTTTCTGCCACGCCTCGGGCATGGAAATAGAAGAGAAGGAGGGGAGGAAAGCCAGGTTAACTAACGAAAGTCATCACTCAGGTTATCTGGTGGTTACACATCATCCTGTGCATGTGGCTGTCCCTGTGCAGCTGGCAGGGATGGGTGACAGCACAGCTGGTGGCTCTCAGGGAGGTGATGGGGACAGTGTGCATCTGCATGAGGATGTGGTGGGCAGGGAAGCGGAAAGCTGAACACAGCTTAGGGCTGGGTGTTTTGAGACAGGGGCACTGAGAGAGGGCAGAGAGGAGAGCAGATCCCCTCTTCCCGCCCCATGACCTGGGGAAAATAAACGCCCAATGCATTCTGTGCCACTGAGAAACCCAAACAGGCTCCAAACACGATTAGCCACTCTCTCAAAAAGGTTGCAGGCTTCATTAAAAACACAGCAACAACAGAACCCCAACGCTAGGCTCACAGACTCCTTTCTGAACCCAAGAGCAAGAATGGAGTGACAAGAGTTTTGGGGCTCACAGGCTCACAGGGTTTTGGGAAGGAGCTGGCACAGAAGCTGGACCCCTCGGCACTCAGCAGTGCCCATCCTGCTCGAGTACTGGGCCAAAGCCATGGCTCTGTTTGATGCTGATGCCATGGAGGGAACATAAAGCGACTGCTCCCTTCTGCGTGGGCTGGTGCCCATGGTGGAAACCTCTCCCCAGGACAGCAGACACGTTTGGGCCACTGGCATGTGAGCAGACATGTGGGATGCAAGCTCTGATGGGTTAATGCCACCAGCCAGCACCTGGTGCCACCCTCAGTTTGTTAGAGGGACCAGGGGCAGAGAGAGCTCCTCTCCTCATTCCAGTCACCCATCCTGCCCCGAAGGCAGCCAGGTGTGATCCAGCCCACCTGGCTCATCTCACTGCAGCATCTCTGTGAAGGTGACCCAGCAGGACCCCATCATGAAATCCCTACTTTATGGTCAGCCTCCCACAACCCCATATAGGTGTTTCCATCCCCTACTGCACCTCTGCATGAGGCCAGATCCATGCTCAGCTGTCTGGGAAGCAGATCCCCATGAGGACACTCCCTGAGCTGAGCAGGTAGCATGGCCTCAGCCCACTGCTCGAGCACTTTCCCTAAGCTCAGCTCCCACAGCACTGCCAAACTTCAACTGTTTGGGTTGAAATTTTCCACACTGGGTATCTGCCTCTGGTTGAATTTTTTGGGAAAGTTTCAGATTAGAAGAAGTCCAGCCGATTCCAGCAAGGCAGCTGGGAGAAAATATAATTTTCTTCGTGTTAAAAAAAAAAAAAAAAGTCAAAAAACTAAAACCAACTTAAATCTTTTGCTATGAAGCCACAGTGTTCAAAGCATGGATGTGGCATTTGTACTTGGATGTGGCCTTTCAGTGCCTGAAGGGACTCCAAGAGAGCTGGAGAGAGACTTGTGACAAGGGCCTGGAATGACAAGACAAGGGGGAATGGCTTCAAACTGCCAGAGGGCAGGGTTAGATGGGATATTGGGAAGGAATTGTTCCCTGGGAGGGTGGAGAGGCCCTGGCACAGGTTGCCCAGAGAAGCTGTGGCTGCCCCATCCTCAGAAGTGTTCAAGGCCAGGTTGGATAGGGCTTGGAGCAACCTGGGATAGTGGAAGGTGTCCTTGCCTGTGGCAAGGGGGTGGAGGTCCATGAGGTGCCATCCCACAGGCCCACGTGCCACTCACTTAGTCTCAAGTACCCTGATCACAATCACAGCCAGCACAACCCAGCAGCACATCTGCAGAGCCACGTGGACATTGCCCCATGAGAGGTGGCACCCACAGGCCCAGAGCCCACCACCCCAGCCCATGGGCACCAAATGGGCTGGAAAGCCCAGGCAAAGAGCAATTCTCAAGCCAACCTTTCTCTCCAGGGCTGTGTGCTTCAAGTCCCCCTTCCCTAAATGGGAATCACGAGAGTTCCCTGTCCCAGAGATGGCTGCTCAGAAAAATAAAAAATCACAAGAGATAAAATACTGATGGAATAACACCTCAGAGCAAGAAGTCAGAAATTCATGTGCTGGAGTATCCCACTTCCCTCACTCAAATTCTTGATGCCACCTGGAACTGAGTGGGGCTTACACCTCACTCCCTAAATTGGGACGCTTGGTAAGTAAGAGCTTGTTCTTTATTTGTGTCTGCTCTGTGGTCTTTAAGACAGCTTCAGTCTTCAGGGCTGCTACCCTCTGCTCCTTCACCAGCATCAGGAAACGTGCCAGGAGGAAGGAACAGGGAGAAACCCTGAGGAGACAAGTGTCATGTGAAACTCTGGCACAAATGGCGCAACCGGTTGCATGTCAGGGGGCTTGGGAAGGGGTGGTGGGAGCTGGCAGGGTGGGCAGTTGCTCAAAGGAAACCACAGAGGACTGACCAAGCGCTTGGAAGATTCCATGCATACCTCCCAGATATGCCGGCGGTTACAAAATCCCTGCCCGGATAGGGTGGCGGCATGCCCTTGGGGAGAAAAAAAAAAAGAAGAAAAGGAAAAAAGGAAAAAAACAAAACCCCAACCGACCATTCATGGGGCAGACAGAGGGCTGCGAGTCCTCTGCTTTCATGAGACACCGCAGGCATCAAGGCATTGCTGGCCTGGAATTTGGGCTATGCTTGCGGTCCGTGAGGCGACTGGAAGCCTTCGGTCCCATTCAGCAACATTACATGATAATGTGGCAGCACTCTCAGGCTGAGGGAGAAGGAAAACAAACCAGATGACTCTGGATGGAAAGGCATTGCTGTAAACCTGGGAGGGAGAAGAACATTCCTTCGGATACTCTTTTTGGCTGGTTGTGTCCTTTCCTCCCAGCTCCCACCTCTCTCTCCCTTTCCCCCCTCCTCCTCTTGGAGGATTGGTGACAGCAAGGTTTTTTTTTTTCACTAATATTTCCATATTAAATAGAAAGGAAGAGTGTGAAAGGCCATGCAGAGCGGTGGCAGCTAGACAGTGGAATCTGCAACTGAAGGGTGGAGTTGGAGCACTGGAGAGGTGCCGGTTATTTATAGGGTATGAGAGAACACAAAAAATGTCTGGCCCCTTTAAGGCCCCTTAATCCAAACAACCAATGGAAAGGGAAAAAAAAAAAAAAAGAAGGGGGGAAAAAAAGAGAGAAAAATAAAGAAAAAAAAGGGAAGGAAAAAAATGAGGAGAAAACGCATCTCTGTACCAGACTGTAAAGTGTGAAGGACGACCAGGGGATGGCCTGGCACGTCCTGCCCCATCCCTCCAGCCAGACCTGCGCCCACGGCAGGGCAGCATCCTGCTGGAACAGCGGGACCAGCATCGGGGCACAGAGCCCCGTGCTCCTGAGGCAGCCTCGAGACACAGCTGCCCTGAGGGTGGGACGTGGCAGCTGTTTAATCCATGAGACAGCAGCGCTGGACCGGACGCGGAGATGAACGGCGCGCTCAAGAGATATCAAAGGGAACGAGTTGAGAATGTCGGGAATACGGCCTGGCAATTCCCTTTCTTCAATCTGCATTCATGGAGCAACCAGGGATCTTTGCACTCTGATCCTAGAATAAGAGTCATGTCCTCACTCGTTTTGGGATCTATAAATGCGGGAATCACCTGTAAGGCCTCCCCATGTCCAGGTATTTCAATGCAGATGTGGAAGCTCTGGGAAAGCGGCTGGTTGGACCCTCGTCATGGCTGGTCTAAGCAGGGTTATTTGGCTCCAGGTCTGGAAGACCACCACTTCCAGCTCTTTCCTAGCACTCCTGAGAGATTGTAGGCCAGCTGAGTAATGCCTTTCCTCTACAAGATGTCTTTCCTGAAGAGGAGTGAGAGGGACCTTGGTGCAAAGAGGTACCACGCAAACCACGGCAGTTTTGTGCTCTTAGTACAACTCCTTTTTTGCCTCTTTCCAAAAGAAATGCATGAGGTTATGCCTGTTTTTTCTAAGCAGGCATAAGGGAATTGTGAAGAGGTCCTGGAGGACACTCAGCACTTGGGTGATTTAGTGTCCAACGAAGTGGGTAAGTCATCAGCTTCAATTAATACACACCTGGAACCAGGACAACTGAAGACAGACAATTCTGTGGATAGAACGGGGTCAGGAAAGAGATTCAAAAGCTCGAGCAGATGACAGTGACACTAAATCCTCAGGTCTTTTCACAAGCCCTGCTCTCATTCCCTAGGATCCTGCTGAACCCATGAGCCTCCACTAATAGGTTTCATTCTCCTCTGCCAGTATCAAATAACAAATGTCAGATCTCATATGGGAATCACTAACAACATAAAAATGAGATTTATATGGAAAAATGAAGTTCAAAAGAATAGTTACAAACCCCAGAAAGGTTTTGTTTGTACCCAAGCACACACAAATAAAATCAAAGTCAAAACAGTGCTGTTCAGAATTGAGATCACCATCACCCGTGACCTTTTCCCACCATCACTGTGACTTTGAATGCTGGACATTGGCTACAAATTAATTTGCTGAAACTGAGGAAAATGCTTCCCTGATGTGTAAATAAGAAAAGGCTGAACATGCATTAGGTAATTTCAAACTTCCTTTAACTGCATGCTAATACTCCCTTTAGCTCCAGAGCTCTAGATCTGCTCCCAGCCTTCCAACCTTGAGAAAAGGATGACATAAAAGTCCTCAACTGCCAGCAGACGATGCTGGTTGAGCTTTTCTGGTGACCACAGAAATGCCTAAAGCATCGCAGATCTGGAACACATGGAGGCATGGAGAGGTGAAAAGACTTGGTCATGGTGGGGCCTGGACAAGAGGGGTCTCAAGACAGCTCCTCTGACGTCAGTGCCCCAGGGAGGTTGGACTGACATCAAGCAGAGCAGTGAGGAAGAGGAGGGCTGAGCTTCTTCCTGCGAGTCCAGGAAACTCAGACCTCGGCTCTCCTCCTGCTCTGGACTTCAGCCGCTGGCTCCTCCGACTTGGAGAATCTGTCAGCACACCTCAACTCTTGAAAACTGGGGCTTCGGCCAAGGCCCTCAAAGGGGAGCAAAGGAAGGATGGGAGACAGAGTCCAAAAGTGTCTTTCCGCCCTAAAGGTGAGCCCTTTGGAAGAGGCTGCAGTCCCACGTGCTCCGCCTGGGGACAGCCTGCCAGTGGCTGTTTGATATGTGGAGTGAATGAAAAAGTTACCCCCACGCAATGATGTTCCAGCACCTTTCAGCACCAACTTGTCTTTTCCTTTATCCTTTTTTTTTTTTTTGGCTTTCAACGCAAGAATGCAAAGCATTGTCTCTCTGGGAGGAGAATTAAGTATGGGCAAGTGTTTTGGCAAGAGAGCCACAAAGGAGAATGGAAGGCGAGGATGAGGCGGGGGAAGAGGAAGGGAGGGAGAGCCGAGGGTCAGATGGATGGTTTCGTCTTTTATAAATCTTGGATGGGGAAGAGGCACACAGATGGCTTTGTGTTTTAAAATGATTCTAATAAATCAACTCCATAATCAAAATGCCCTTGTCTCTCTTTTTTCCCTCCTCTTCCATGGAGCACAGCTGAGCAGCGAGGCTGGAGCAGGAGTCTGGTGAGAGGGAATGGCAAGGACTGGAGGTGAAGCCCGACTGTGGCAAGGGAGTGTGCAAACCCCTGTGCACGTGTGGGCCACCACAGCACTGGCCATGTCACCTCCGAGTGAACAAATGACACGAGCAGGAGGGGGAATGAGCACAGGGGGCTCTTCAGCCAGCAAAGGTGGGCATCTCCTGGGAGGATCCTGGACATTTCTAAGGAGGAATGTGCCCACATACATGTAGGAAGAAGGTCTGAGTGTGAGAGTGAGTCTGTAGCTATCTGCAAAGAGAGGAGCTGCTCTGATGGTGAGGGAAGGAGTGGGAAAAGGCAGGGTCTCGTCTCTCCCAGGCGGGAGCAGACGTGCCGGGGAGGAATGCTGCGTCTCTGTTCCAGCGCTCCGACTTGGCTGTGAGGAAGGTGCAGCCTCTCCTCCTCCAGCAAGAGCCACCGGGCCTGGTCCGCGGGGGGAGCGGAGGCTCCTGCAGTTCGGGTTTTCCATTTGGAGCTCCACGTGGCACAAACTCCCATCGGTTTCCCTGCCAGAGGGAGCCAGGTGGAGAGAACAATAAAAAGCAGAAGGCGCGGGGTGGGGCGGGATGGTCCAGAGCGGATGCAGAGGATGGAATTAATCAGCTGTCCGGGAGGAATATTAGAGCTCTTCGGCTTGTCGTCAACGCCTTCTCCTCCTTCCCAAAGACAGACACAATGAGAGACCAAGGAACATTTCCTATTGTTACAGGGGATTTGTCCACAAGGTCCAGCCCCATGTGGAAGTCATTACCGGCTGGGAGTGGTAGGTATCCGCACAGAACATGCAGCGAGATGGGATGGGGGAGGGCAACTGGGAAAAAGTTGAGAGACCAGAGATGATGTGTCCCTGCCTAACTGATTTAAGCATCTCGAGGGAGGTGGTCACTGCAGCAGCCCGGCTCCGAGTCCGGGGATCACCGTGGGCTGAGGTACAAAGCGTTTTGCTTTGTGTCACCCCTTGGGCTGAGCCAAAGTCCTGAGTGCTCCTGTGAGAAGCCATCAAGGGTAGCTCAGCGCCAACGGGAATGGATCATGAACTTCACTGCTGCTACTGAACAGGGAAAAGAGGGACAGTTACATCAAGGTTTTCTTTTCCCTCCTCTGACCCTCCCTAGACAGAAAACCAGAGCGGCTGCAGCAGCAGCTGTACAAAGCACGAGGTGAAGAGCTGACCACTGCCCACCTGCACGTCCTCCTGCTCCAGCAGAACTTGGCCTTCAGGATCATACATGGAAGAACGTAATTATCCGTGGGTGAGAGCCCAGGACTGAGCATTCAGAGAGAGTCAATACCTCCGTGCTCCCAGGGGAAGGCAGATCCTTTTAGACATATTACATCTAAGCTGAGTTTTTTTCCCATTAAATCATATTTAAGACAGCAGCATCTCCAGAAGCAGTGATGTCAACATCCCCAGGACAGCTGGAGGAAAGGGGCACCTCAGAAATCCATGGGAAATTCACATCCCAACTCATTTGCTGCCATGTCTCAGTCTCCCTGCTCCTGACCTGTTGGGTGCTGAACAGGACTGAGTTGAACAGATGTTGCTGTAGGTAAAACAGCCCTGTGTACAACAGAGCTGACCTCCCCAAGTTCTCTCATGTCTTCCCCAGCCATGAAGGAGCAGATAGAAACAAAGTCAGTCATGTATATTGGGATAAAAAATGATTGCATGAAGCCTGCTTGGGCCATTTGGTGTGACAGGAACCATGTGATGCAAGGGAAAGAGAAGTGAGAGACAAAGAAGGGCAGGCACACAGCCCGGGGCTCTATGGGGACACTGTCCATGGGACAAGCAGTGTCTGCTGGGGTTTTCAGAGGGTTCCAGACACAACTGCCACACTTAGAGATGGGTACATGGACCTGTCTCAAACCACACCTCCCCAGCAGCACTGGGGAAGCAGGAGAACGCAGCTGTGGGGAGACAGGAGGAACAAGGACTCTCAGCCACCTCGACATGCTGCAGGACACCCTGGACAACTGCCCCAGCAACAGCCTCTTGTGCAGCACAGATTAAGCAGATTTCACGAACCTTCTGCCCTCCTGCTCCAGCCCAGCCCCACCACACCCCATTTCTTCCCTCCATCAAATTTGCTGCCCACAGGAGTCTCCACCAAGCCAAGCACGGTGACACGATGCTGTGCTGCTCCTCTTTAAAAAGTGAAACAAAATAAAATAAGAATGCTTGTTATACTTCCATGGAAATTATCAGCGGGAAGCTCGGGATGCTCAGCTCGTTTATCTCCAATGAATTTCACCTCAATTGAGCAGGACATCCCTCCCCACAGGACAGCGTTCAGCTGGGTACTTTTACCAGCATGAACAGCGCAGCTTTCCCTTGTAAATGGTGTGAACATTCTCCTTAATTTATGTCCTACAAGAACTCATTTTTACCAACATTTATGCATCATAACACATTGCCCTCATCCTGCAAATTCTCAACATGGGCACAGCTTTGTGTACGCCTGAGATCTTCCTGGTTCCAATGAGCTTTTCAGCAGCAGCTTGCTGAAGAGGCTGAGGCTGTGCTTATGTTTTATGGATCTGGAAAAATTATTACACAGCAATAGGGTTCAAACAGGAGTCCCCAGATCCATCAGATGTTTGACTTGCTTGGTACATGCAGTCTAAAATGGAAACGGGATGGGAAACATAATAAAATGTAATAAAAATGTCTATAAACATTTCAGGTTATTGAAAAGAATCTCTCTTTGTAAGTTCCCTAACTTTTGAAATCATGAACATGTATTCTTACAAAGCTAGACTGAGAAGTAGCTCATATGTAATTTAAATTTGCATTGTTCCAATTACATCTACAAAATACACGTGACATTTACATGTATAAAATACATTATTACACTGTAAAAGATATTTTTATGTAATTTAAATTAAATTTAAAATTGAAATCATACAAAAACGAAATGTATTTTTTTGCCATGTGTACTCAGGGGACATGCCATCCTCATCCTGTACTACCAAAGAATATAAAAATAAAGCTAAATATTGAACTCATGGAGCTCTCTTTTCTCTTTTAGCTCTTTTTTTTTTTTCTCTTTTTAAACATCAGCTGGATTTTTAGACAATCTTTTTAACACCATATGCACACTCTCCACTGTGGTACTGAAGATGACATGAGCATGGTGTGGATCTGCTCTGTCCAGAGGTGGAAGCCCATCACCCCTCCAGGAAAACGGCTGTGATGGCTCAGCTGCACAAAGCCACCCCCTGTGACAGCAAAGAGGCCACGGCCGCCACGGGGAAGGCAGGCACGGAGTCCCCACTGTCACCAGGTCACACCAGGGTGACCTCCCAGGGCTCCTCCAGAGCAGCCCCTTCGCAGCACCAACCGCCCTTCTCCCACCTCCCTTCCCTCTCTCCCCCCACTCCCAGCTCTCCTTCCCCTTCCCTCTCTCTCTCTTTCACTCTCCCACCACAGCTGGTTAAAATTACGCTGGAATTTTGTTTTTCTGTCAAGTGAATTTGGACCTGGTAAATCCCTCCCAGCCATTCCAGTGGCCTCCCAGCGAACATCCAGGCGGGATGTAATGCACATGATTTAAGAAAGGTGCTGCTGGAGCCATTTCCGAGCACATTCCCAACGCGGGGCTGGGGGCAGCTGAGAGGGGCTCCTGGGGCTCACAGACACCCAGGGAGGGACGTCAGGGTGTCCACATGAGGAATGGGCAGGAGAAGGAGGAGAAGTCTGAAGGCATGGCCTGTCAGCTGGAGCAGCTCACCTTGCAAAGATGATGCAAAACAACAGAAAAAAAAAAAATCAGCAAAAGAACACAAACACATCTCAGGCTTGGAGAAACCCCAGCCCTTTTGTCTGGAGAGATCACAGGAGCAAACATGAAAACTCTCGGGTGAGGGAAGCCAACAGGGAGCTGTGGCACAGGAGGAGAAGGACACGTCCTTGGCTAAGCCAGGGGAGGTGGTTACAACACATGCCAATAAACCGAGGCTCCAGGCACGTCCCTGCACACCAGTGCTCGTGCCTGGCACAGTGTAGGGGCTCCCAGTTTACGCCTGGGGGGCCACCAGTTCTCAGTGGTGTTTGAGTCACCTCTGCATCAGGCTGGCACAGCTCAGCTCAGGGCAGCTCTGAGTGCCTTGGCTGGTGGCTGGTGGGACCTGGGCAGGGACGTGGCCATGTCCAAGCCCGAGAGCCTCCCCTGCTCTGCAGCTTCTGTGGGGAACTCAAACAATCCCAAAATTGGTGTCCCACCTCCAGGGTCATCTCCAAGGAACTCCAAGATCTCCCAAGAGACCAGGCAGCAGTTATGAGCAGGACTAGTTAGGAATTTGAGGTCAAAACCAGTTGTAGAGCAAAAAAGTCCTTCTATTAAAAGTAAAGGGTTTAGAAACAGACGTACAGGTCAAAGAAATCTTGGGTTGGGGGAAATAAAGTGAGGCAATCCCTCTGGTAGCATTATGACATTTTTGGAATGGAACAATGCTATTCTAGCTTTCAAAATGACTTTTTTAAAGACAATCACCAATGGTTAAAACTACTAAGTTTTTAAAAGGTCAGGAAGAGAAAAAACTTGTCATTTTTGCCCAACAAAACCTCTAAATTAGGCTTAAGTGGGTTTTATGAGTGGGCAAGGATGGGAGGTAGGGGCTGTAAAGGGCAGATTTTATTTAATGGAATATTTTGAGTTATTTTAGAAGGCAAGAAGGGGAACTGTTCCATTTGGTCATAATTAAATACATGCACGTTGTGCATATATACACATGTATATATCCATACACACCTCTTTCCAGACTTAACATCCAGGCCCTTCCCAGGTTTAATTAATACCTGGTTGTGCTGGGCATGTAGACACGATCCTGGACAGTTCCTGATCCCAAAAGAACAAACCAAAGGATGAATTAGGATCTAAGGAGCAAAGCAACAGCTTAAACCCCCTCAAAAGGCTCAGCAGCAAACCTACAAGCAGAATCCAAGGAGCTCTGAGTATCACTCAGTGCATTATGCACTTGGCCAAGTGCGTGGAGGAAAAGCTATTTATAAGGTGATGACTGAACAGCTGAACATGGGCTGGGTTGGATGTGAGCATGGAAGAGAGGAGAGAGATGGGCTGTGCATGCGTGCGTGCCCGCAGGCACGTCCATGCCCACCTCCCGCGCGGGGCCAGCAACCACCTCCGAAATCACCCCGAGGAGGTGTAAAGAAAAGAAAGAAAATCAAAGGCTGAACTTGGTACTAGTCCATATTCCTCCTCCCCTCATCCCAAACGCGGCAATAAAAATGGTAAATTAACTTTAAGGTTTTTTTTTTTTTCCTCTTAGTCTTCTCTAAGATGATATGAGAATGTTTTGTATATAGTCTAGATTTATGGCTTTTTTGTTTCTCAGTTAAATGCAGGGTTATGAAAGAAAAAGAAGTCATGTTTTGGTCATAAATAGAAAACACGCAAACAGAAAATCATTTTGATATTAATATTGCAAACCTGACGCCTGCATTTTTATGTATATATAAATATGTATTCACACACACAAAAAAAGATATAGAACCAAACCCCATGCTTATACATCATGTTTATACACTACATCTAAGTGTACTTATAGTGAATTCACTTACTGACTTTTTTTGGTGCTTGAAAACATGCCAGTAAAAAGCCAAAATGTCAGTAAACACAGTGGATGTCGTCACTGTTTTCCCTCTTCAGGTTGGTTTCCCTGGTGTACAAAGGTCAGCTCCAGCTTCAGCATAAATTATTGCTGCCTATTTGACTCATAATAACATATCCAAATAATAACCAACACATGCTGGATGCTTTATGGATGAATAATTCCTACCCCAAAGAACTGGCAATTTAAACAGTTTAGATGTAGCAAAACTGGGAGAAAAGTCGCATTGCCCAGGTTGTGTGGCCAGGGGCAGAGTAAATCCTGTGCTCAGAGAAAGCCTCCAGGACTGAACCATCTCTGCCAGCACCTCCGCATCTGCCCTGGCAGGACCCGGGGCAGGAGAAGCACCTGGGGCACGTTCACGGTGGACGAACCTCTGCTAAAACCGAGGAAACCTTCGGGTGCTTTGCCTTGGAGCGGAGCTGTCGCGCTTTGGGACACCCAGGCGGGTGCAGAGGCGTAGAGCGAGTGCCAACGGATGGGACACTGCCTTCCCCTTCCAGGACGGGGTCCGGCTGTCACCCACCCCTGCCCTGCAGGACCTGCTCTGGCTGAACACGTGGCTGAGACCCCTCCAACCTCCACGATTCCCCGCACGTGACGAGCACGAGCACAGAGCTGGGCCATCCCTCCGAGCACATCCTCCGCCTCTGCTGCTGGCTCCGTCCCTGACATGTAAATAATGACATACCATTTCCACGGCTCTCCAGCCTATTACGCTGCTCTTTGGACCTTGCCTCCCATCCGAACAGAAAACCTGCGTCCCTGCGTGACCCTCCTGGCGCAGCCAAAGCAAACCAACGTGCTATATTTGTTTTTCAAGCCCTGGCCAGGAACGGTTCCCGTAAGGCTCAGCCTGGCTTAATGGAGCTGTGTCTGTGCTCTGCCTCTAAGCCTGCACTTGGCCACGGGGCCGGAGCTGCTTTTGCGCTGGCTCGGGCAGGACGCAGCGGGGTTTGATGAAGGTAACAAAGTGAGAAGCAGTGGCAGAAAGGGATGGTGGGGCAGCGGGGGAGGAAGAGGACAAGAGAGACAAGGGAAAACAAGGAGGAGGGGCAGGCAGAGAATGCTCCCAGCCTTCCCAGTGTATTGTGGCTGTGCAAGACAAACTCGGCTGGGCAGCAGGTTTGCAGCAAGGAGCGCAGTGAGAGAACAGTGGGGCAAGATGAGCTGTCACCAGGACCTCCTCACCACCTGTGTCACACCACCACACTCATCCCCTCCAGCCTCTTGCTTGACCACAGCAGACAGGGTGTTTTTCTTGGAGGCAGATGCTGCTCCCCACTCGTTTCATTCACCCCAAAGAGTGATGTTCTGACACAAGCACGATGACATAAATCTTGCCCTAAAATAGACATGTGTGATGTTGAGCTTTCTTCCATCACACTAAAGCCCTGTCCTCTGTGTCTTGCGAAGCCTCTTGCCACCCCCGTGGGTACCTGCTTTATTGCAGAAGGATCTGCAGTACAAAAAGTCCTGGATATCACCAGAGCACCACATGCAGAGCCCCCACATACGGACAGTCCTGGTAGCAGGGCACAGAGAGATTTATTTTTCCAGGGGACACCTTTTGCCAGCAGGATTTCCTCACTGGGGGCACTCAGCAGAGGAACAAGCAGGTTTGTCCAACCAAGGATGTCTGCAGCCAGTCGAGTGCACGGCCACAGCCTGCACTCAGGAAGCAGTAAGATGTTAATTAGGGAGGTTCATAGCAAGTCCTGCTAATTGCATCAGTGAGGTGCAAGTGTCCCATACACTGGTGCACGTGAAGACACCCAGACACTTGTCCATTCCCCCTGGTGTGCCCAGACCCTGCACACCAGAGTAGAGCAAAGGCTGAGGCTGTGGAGTCTCCCTCACTGGAGATATTCCAGAACCATTTGGACACAGTCCTGTGCCATGTGATCCGGGAAGGCCCTGTGTGAGCAGGGAGGTGGGACCAGACGATCCAATGTGGTCTCTTCCAACATGACCCACTCTGTGATTCTGCAAAGGAGTTACACCAGGCTCAGCACACAAAAGCCAAGTGGTTCCACTGCTGCCAGACAGGAAAAGCTTTGGTGAGGATGAGGAAAGCATGGCTATTGGACCCAGATCTCCTACTTAGTGTTGAAATATGTCCAGAGCAAAGCAGGAGAAAGGAGAGATTGAATCTGCAAAGCTTGGCTTAAGAGCCAGACCAGGAGCTGAGCTCACTCAAAGTTTGGGATTCAGCTCCTTAGGAAGAGAATAGCCATGAAGTTTGGACCCAAAACTAAACTTCTACTGACTTTGTACTGCTAGGTTTTTGTTAGGACCCGTCCTATGAGGAAGCACCCATTGCTGATGGCAGGTGGGACCTCCACGCCCACATTGCAGCCCACCCAAAATGCACCCACTTCAACATACTTCATGCTCAGGACATGGGAGAGTAACCAAACGCCCTCACCCTGTGGCCAGCATTACTTTACATTCTGTGAACAAGGAACCTCTGAGCCCACCAAACCTCACCAAGGTCAGATATAATGAGGACGAGACACATCTCCTACTGAACATCCTCAAAACCAGCAAACAAGTTACCCAGAAAGCCACTAAAGAAGCACATCTGGGAGGCTGGGGTGTGCCTGCACATCTCAGGCTCCTGCAGTCAGGCAGGAGGGGAGAGGAGCACTCCAAGGCCATCTCTCAACAGCGGGGATCCTCCATCCCTGGACAGCACAGGCAGGGGGGCAAGAGGCAGCTGGAAGTTTCATGGTAAATGTAAAACATTTCTACAAACCAGAACCTCTGCCCAAAGGGTATTGAATGACTCGGCTGTGCAAAGGAGCCCTTCACTCCCGGGGATCCTGGGCACGTGGGATCACAAGTCACCGTTTGTGCTGGCTATAATTAAGAGCACTGAGTCAAATTCCTGACCATGACCATAGCCACCCGTGGGCTGTGGCTATGAGGGAGCCATAGTGACCACTGCAGCATCTCAGAAATGCCCCCTCCGGCCAGGAGCTCCCCCTGACCCTCCATCAGTGTGGGCATCTCCCACAGCCTCACTGTACACACAGGACATCGGTCTCCAGCTGGGATGTTCTGGCATCTTTCTCCAGAGTGACACTCGGTGGAGCTCCAATGATGTCCCTGCATGTGACACCCTCACTGGTCCTGCTGCAGGGACAGGGCACAGCTGTGGGGAGGTGGGGTCTGCAGGGCACAGCCCGGACACGATGCCAGAGATGCCAGTCTTGCTTGGAAAGCCTGGATGGGCAGGAACACAGGCAGAGCTGCAACTCCACCTCAGCCCTGCCTGCTCCTGCCCACCTGCCTTGGGAGGGAGGGAGGAAGCGATGGTGCCACTTGTCCCTCGGAATGCCAGGACAGGGAAAGGCAAGGCAGCACAGGGAAAGGCAAGGCAGCACAGGGAAAGGAGCCCACGGTGAATGGCAGGGCTGGGGCTGCCTGAGTGCACAGCGACCCAGACGGGGCCCCCTCGGCTTCCCGGCCAAGGCAGGACGGAGCAGCCCAGCTGCTTGGGCTTGGCTTCTCCTTGCATGGCAGCTGCGGGGGAGAGCCAAGCACAGGGAGAGAAGGGGAGCATGTGCGCACATAGGGGGCTGCAAACGCCCTCCCCTCCAACATTCCCTCAGCTTGGGGGGGAAAAAAAAAGGAATAAGTAATTAGTAATTAGAAGGTGAAATCAGGACATAAAAGAAGCAGAAAATCGTCTCAAAGGGTGCTTTTTCTTTTTAAAGGTTTCACCAAGATTTTTGCTTTTCCCCAGGGTGTCCTTTGCAAATCAGGCCTCACTGCAAAGGCTATTGGATATGACTCTGACGTCAGCAGGGAAAAGGTCCCCAGACTCTCATTAGAAAGGGGAAGAAAAAAAAATCTATCCTTTTTTTTTTTCCCTCTGACCAATTTAACCTTTTCAGAACAATAAACAGACTGGTTACAGGATGAAACCAAACAAGCAAAAGTCGTGTGCTTTGCTGCCTGGGGACAAGGGAAGGCGCGTGGTGGCAAATGCCAAGGGCTTGGGCTGGCACTGCAGCTGGGCAGGCCCGTGCTCCCCATCCTGGCTGGCTCAGCACCCAGGGGCTCCTGGGCAGCAGCACTGTGCCCACAAACAGGGTTGCTTTTAACCCTTTGCTAGTCTGGGAGCTGAACATTTCACCAGCTGAGCCAGTGTGTTGGCATCAGCAGGGAGTCCTGTGATGCCGTGGGATACAGGGACAGCTGCCTTGGATGGGGAGTGGGAGCAGCCAGTGGTACCCAAAGGCAGGGATGGGTTTTGTTCCTGGTCCTGCTGCTGATACAGCCACAGTGACACAAACCAGTGAGCAGGGTGAAATGCTGCCCTGCCTTGCCCCAGCATGAGGGGCCAAACTGAATTACTGTAACTCCATCTTGCTGAAGCGGCTCCATGGGTGAAGTCCTGTAGCAGCTCCCCAAATGCCCCTTGCAGACTTCCCACCCATTTTGGAGAATGCTCAGATGTCAGGGATTGCATGATCCTTGCACACAGGTTCTGTACAGGAGAAGTGTAGGGTTATCAGGAGCTCCACTGGAAAAATAAAGCATCAGTGTTCAGAGCCCTTGGTTGCCATTTTGGGGGAGGAAAGAGGTGTGAATGAGGCCCTCAGGGGCCATGCTGAGTCAGGAACTGTCCTAGCCACAGAAATGGTGCCCAAGTCTCTGGAAAATAATATATTTAAGTTTTAAGATGGTGAAGGGTCACACCTAAATGAAACAGCCTTTTCCAAATTATGAAGATGAAGCTTGTCAGTGTGCAGCACATGGGACTGTGCTGATGGAGCCTGGGACACCCAGGGTGGGCAGCAGCCCAGGGGGGTCATCTGCTCATCCCATGTTATTTTGTGACCGATTTTCCCAGCCTAGGATGGGCAGATCCTGCCGAGCAGATCTGGCAGGGCTCCTCACGAGAACTGAGCTGCTGCCCTTCTGCAGGAAGTGGAGGAAAAATCACTCTGAGGTGGGAAAAAGACACTTTGAGTGGTAGATTCAGCTGATGGAGAGGGGAGGACCAAAGGGCTGGGCAGCTTCTTCAGCCTTCCCGTTCCACCTGGAGCCGTGCTGGACCCTCCTGCTCCTCACCTCTTCTATGGGTTTGTTCTCCTGGGGGATTCTGCATGGTTTCCCTCTCCTCTTTCTGGGTGCCCTTGTGCCCTGAGCAGCCCCTTCCCTTGGCCCTGCACCTTTTCCCATGCTCTCCACAGACTGAGGAGACAACTCCCCACCTGGCACAGTGGGACTCTGCTTTAAACCCTGCCCTGCACACCCATAAGCCACAGCACCCCATCCCACACACTCTCCCATCCCACTCAAAGACTTTTCCTTGGTCCCCATTGCACTGCAGGGATGCACAGCTCTTCTCCCTGCTGCCAGTTACGGAACCACGCCGGGGCTGGATACCAGTTGCCCCAGTTCAGCTGTGCTGGCGAGAGAGAGGACAGGAGCTTTGGCCAGATCTCCACCCAGCCACGTCCCTCCAGGGCGGGGAGGGAGGAAGCACAGAGGCCGCTCTCTGCGGCTGGCTGGCCCCAGGCTTGGCTTGCCTGCGCTGGGGCGGGTGTGCAGACAGGGCCCTTCCCTCTCCCTTTTCCTTTCCATTTTGCACTTTGCTGTCCAGGGCAGTGAACGTGGAGCCTATTGGCCCAGAAAGCTGGGACTGCTTTGCCACGGCTCCCCTGTCATCCACACCATCACATCTGTCCTGTGGCACCGCCACCCACGCTCAGGCGGAAGCCTCAGCCCTTCCCTGAGGTTTGATGGGCATGTGCTGGGCTGGACAAGCCCAGGATGGGTTGCAGGGACCTTTCTGGGACAGACAGATGATAAACCCTGTGCAACAGGGCTGGCACCTCTACAGGTTGGGTCCAGGACATTTTCTCAGCTGTCACTGAACGTGTGAGTGGATGGAGCTCATCAGCAGTGGATAGGGAAAGCAGCCCTGTTGTTTTTGGGATTAGGATGCAATCTCCTCAATTGCCTGCCCCTGCCACAGTCCCTCCTGCCCTGGCCATGGCTCAGGACCTTCTCAAACCCCACAGAGCATCAAAAGGTGCTGAACCTTGTCAAAGGAGAGGGGACAAAAAACGACTGGGGATTCCCAGCTTCTTTTGCTCACCTGGTCTCAAGCCTTCACCTTTGCAGACATTCATCCTAGCTTCTCCTGAGCTCCGTTCTCTCCTTTCATTTCCCCACCCTGGCTAAGCCCCCAGCCCAGCAAGGCCAGCCTGACTCAGACATCACCTTGATTTTACCCCAAGGAGGCTCACGGGGAGGATGCCCACCCGCCAGTGCCAAAAGCAGCTTTGTGTTGTACAGGATAATCCCGGGGGGGTGGTGATAAAAATCTCCTCATCCCCATGGAAATTGAGCCATGTTCCTCACATACCTCTACTAATTCAATTTTACACTGTGTGAATAGACCTGCCAAACCTTTGTTTTTCTTTCTTCTTGAGAAGTTCGAAGCAGAGAGGTACAGCAGGCAGAGGGGAGGGTGGGGGACACGAGGGAGGGGAGGGCTCTCTCCTGCCTCTCCTGAACCTGATCTCTGCAATAAATGGTCATGCTTGGTCCTCTTCAGGCACAGTTCATTACTCTCCTTTCAAAACATGTGGCTGGGTATGAAGGGGAAGAGAAGTCTAGGGTAAATATGTAATTGCTTGGAAATGCCTGGGGCAGGAGGCAGTGGATTTTGGATTTAGGTGAGTGTAAGGGATAAAAGCCTCTGAAGAGCATCCACTGAAGTTTTGCTATCATAGCTTAGCCTGGCGTGGACCACAGCTTGTCTTACCCTTAGTCTCCACTTCTGAGACTCCCCAGTTGGGACTCCCAGCCCCACCACGTCCTCCTGATGCCCTCTCCCATGCCAAGACTCCCCCAGCACACCTTGGTCCTGCCCTACAGGACCTCATTAGCATTTATCCAGGGTCACAGATCAGCATCATATCAAAGAATCATGGAATGATTTGCGTTGGAAGGGACCTTAAAGTTACACTCATTCCCACCCCCTTCTTGGGACACCTCCCACTATCCCAGGTTGCTCCAATCCCCATCCAACTCGGCCTTGGACTCTTCCAGGGATGGGGCAGCCACAGCTTCTCTGGGCAACCTGGGTCAGGGCCTCACCACCCTCACAGGGAAGAATTTTTCCAAGGATCTCATCTAAACCCCCTCTCAGTAAGGACACCTGTGGCTTTGGCACACACCAGTGCTGTGTTCACTGTGTTCAGTGCTCACTGTGGCAGGGACCTGGATAAGGGCAATACTTGACAGCAAAAACATGCTGCAAGAAGTCCTTATGATCTTCTGAATCTCCTTGAGGGCTCCTTGGGTTTGCATCTGCAATTGCAGCTGTTTTTGCAGCTGCAACAGCATCTGCAGCTAAATGACTCTGCAAAACCCTGGTGGATCGTGTGACATCTGACACAGCACAGGGTCTGGGTGCAAGAAATCCAAAAAGGTGCCTTTACACAGAGATGATCTTTTAAAATCCGTACAAGACCCATTCAGAGAATACACACAGGGAAACTGCTGGCTCTACGTTCTGAGTCCGCCAGGAGACTTCCTGGGTGGGCAAATAACCGCACAAGCAAGTGCATTTTCACAGGAGATTTGGTCTGGAGCCCTGGGTCTGGTCCAGGACCAGGGCTGACACTGGGAAGCAGATGGGCAGTGGCCTGTTGAGCCATCAGGCTGGAAATCTCAGCCTCTAATTGCAGCTGGGACTCTGACCAACCTGGTCTAGTGCAAGATGTCCCTGCCCATGGCTGGAGGTTGGAAAAGATGATCTCTACAGTCTCTTCCAACCCAAACCATTCCACCATTCTATGATTCCTCACAAGCCCTTCAGATGTGATTTCCTGCATGTAGGGCAGCAAGCACAGGAAGGCAGGTCATTATGGAGAGCCAAGATCAGGTACTCAGTTTCCAAAGGAAGCCTGATTTTGAACCCTTTCAGAAATTTATCCCAAATGGAACATGGATTGATCAGTTCTGGTGGTGCCAAATGCGACTGTTCAATTGAAGCTGGAAAAATGTGAAGCAAGGAACACAAATTTCAAGACACTTTGATGAAATTACTAATGAGGGTATGCAGAGCTTCTGGAGTTCCCAGTCATCAGAGACGAGAGGCAGGAGGAGGAGGAAATTTGGATTCTAGTACGTAAATAGAATAATGGAATGGAAGAGACCTTAGAGATCACCTTGTTCCAAACCCCTGCCATGGGCTGGGACACCTTCCACTAGACCAGGTTACTCAGAGTCCCATCCAGCCTGGTCTTGAGCACTTCCTGGAATCTGAAGTCTACAGTTTATTGGATATAAACACATAGAAAATGTGGGATTCAGTAATGCTTGCAGGATTAAAAAATATATATATATGAAAAACCTGACAAGATCCAACAGGCACAAAAAGGCTAAACCTGAGGGCATTTTACATTTTATTATTTTACATATTACTGAAGCTTTGATGTATTTCGTACTTCCGAACAGCCTACACTAAGTAGTTGTAATATCTACAGCCTCTCATGGCTACTTGAAATGCAAATTAACAACATATTCCAGTCTGGTTTAACTTTCACATTCAATAACTCAGGCTTCTTTTTTTCCTTCTCTCTGCCCTTTTTTTCCTAATTTTGCTGTGAGATTACCCACTAGTTTTCTTTTAAACCTTAAATTACTCTTATGCATTCTCTACATTAGTTCCACACTGAAGCTATTTGTTTGGGATTAGTTTTACTTACCTAACTGGAGGGGTGCAGGGAGGATTACTGGGAGTTTGCAGAGGGCTCTGGCAGTGGAAAGCACTATCTAAATGCTAAGTGTTATGAAGTGAGATGAGCTATTTACTGACCCCCATTGGTAATATCCCCCCCTCCAAATTGGACACAGAAATTGAAAGAGCAGAATCCTTTTTTTTTTGGAGAGACAAATAGTGACAGAAGGCCAAGGCAAGGTCCACAAATAAAAGAAATCCTAAAACGTCACTTAAGGTCACAAATGGGCTGGGTTTATCACTGATATGAATAAGCACCAGGACCCAGAGCAGGGCAGGGAGGCTGCAGGGGGGCAGAAGGCAAACCCACACTTTGTGGGATCTTCCCTCCACCCTTTCCCCATCATCCATCACACAAACCAAGCACCCAAACAGCTCCTCTGGCAACAACCTGCAGCCTGGCTCTTAAACAGAGAGACAGACCGAGCTCCTGTTCTTTACAAAGAGGAGTTTTACTGATGCAACGTGACCTTTTCCTGGGCAGTGGTATCGATTGTTTCATCCTGCAGGCCCCAAGAGAAAGCAGGGTCTTGTTGGGAGAGGTTTTGTATGCATACATATGAGCAGACAGCTCCTGCTTCAGGGAGCTGGACTCAGTGAGCCTTACGGGTCCCTTCCAACTTGAAATGTTCTGTGAAATACTGTCATCATCACAGTTCAGACACAGATGGCAAAAAAAAAAAAACAAAAACAAAACCAAAACAAACCCAAAAACCAAATCAACTCATGTCTTCAACAAATTTACCACAACGGTATTTATTGAGGTGGGAGGGTTAAAGGGAACATGGCCCCTTTCCCCAGCACAGACCCTGAACCCCTCCCAGTCACAGCCTGGAGAATCCAGAGAGAGATGGAGGAATGAGGGAGAAGGGCACAAGGATGAACAGAAAAGTGGCTGTGTGTACACATGGAAGCTTTGGGAGAAAGCTTTGAGAGACCATGATGAGGAGATGGGGACAGTGAGAGGATCCTTGCTGAGGAGCCTGTTGTGGAGGTGATTAATTTGAAAGCGTTGAGAAGAAACTCAGGGATATTAAAGAGGTTAATATCAAAGAGGAAAAGGGATGGAGCAACACTTTAGGGTTGAGTGATGGAGCTCTGATCAGCCTGATGGAGTTGAAGATGTCCCTGCTGTCTTCAGAGGAATTGGGCTACATGGTCTGTGAAGGTCCCCTACAACTCAAACTATTCCATGATCCTAATACAGGCTCTGGGGTGGGATTCTTCTGCTATAAAAGAGCCAGAATAACATCCCAAGCTCTCCTGTTCTCAATTCCTCAGCTCCTGGCATGGGCAGATGGTGAATAGGCACCAGAGCTCTGACAGTGAGAGCCTCCATGGGGAAACTTCACCGGGTCGTGTGGGCAGCCAGAGGGGTCTGATCATGTGTGAGGGGACAGGCAAAGTGGGCAGAGGTCTCACACCTCCCAAATGAGCCACTGGAGCATCAGCAGGGTAGGAGAATGGTGTTTGGGATTAGCTGCTGACTAACAGAGGACTATGTGGCAAAACCTGGTCTTTTTTTCCCTGTTTTCTTCTCCAGATAGATCATTTGGCCAAACAACAGCTATAACCTTCCCTAACAAACCCCATCTCACTGAGTATTTCTCCAGAATGGAACTCAGCAGGAAAAAGTGAGCACAGGCACCACGAGTGCATCTTCACAGATGCAGCTTCCACCCCACGGCTGGACAGGACAGGAAACCCTCATCCACAACCAGCGGAAAAATAGGAGACAGCATCCTCCAGCCCCCACGCTTCACCCACCAGGGACCGACACATCTATATTGTCCTTTTCCCCAGCCACAATTATACCATGAATTTGACCTTAAGTTTTGTAACAGTCTGGGGCGACGAACATGCCATTCTTTACATAGCTGATGTTTGTGAAAGAAACAAATGAAAAAAGGAATAAATAAGCAAAGGCCCGGCCGCAGACTGCGCCGGGTTCCGCTGTGGTTGACATTTACAGCCTACGGTGGCTGTGGTGAGGATGACAAACTGGGGTGGCCAGTGGTGCTGCCAAGCAGGGCACCGTGGGCAGGGCTGTGGGGTCTGTGAGGGACTGGTGGGCACCCACCCTGCAGGGATCCCTCCCAGCCCTCAGCATCGCTGCAAACACTCACAGCCTCTGCAGCGGGTGCCTTGGCTCTCTGGGTCATCGCAGTTGCCCTGAAATTCTTCTGGGAAGGCGTGGGGTGAATTTGTGGGGGTAATGGCTCAATTCAGCCTTTAATTCCCTCTGGCAGAGGTAAAGGCCTGTTTGCCTGGCCTGCCTGACCTACTAAATAACCTCAGGCAGGTGCCTCCAGCCGCTCAGGCCATGGGCAAGGAGCTGCCCCACCACACACCATGCTTGGTCCCAGCAGGGACCATCAGCCCCTAGCAGACCCATGACACTGCGTGGAGGACTCTTGGGAAGCTCCCTCAATTATCCAGGAATCCAGACAAGCTTCCTAATTGAGAAAAGGAAATCTCTTGCTGATTGCTCCTACGAGCAGAGAGAAGGGGTATGGCTCCTCGTTCTCTCTGCAAGCTTTAAGAGCACGCAAAAAACAGCGTTTGTGAGATAATTTGGTGGTCACAGGGGACTGGGTTTTATTCCTCAATCGAAAACTGGCTATTAAACATCATTTAAAGAACAAAATAAAAATAAAACAGCAATTTCTTCTTTTATTCTCTCCCTATCATCATCATTAACCTTCTATCTACATAATATCCCTTTGCCAAGGATCTTCAATGGAGCAATAAAATTTTAGTACTTAAACCTTATCAGCGCTCTGGAAGGGAGTATTCTCCTCATTTCAGAGAGAGAGGGAAACCAAGGCACAAAGAACTGAAATGACCTGCTCAAAGTCACACTGAAAATTATTAGTCAAGCCAGGAATAGATTCCCCAAGCCCTGAACCCCGGGAGGCAGCGGCCCACAGGTATGCTGCTCTTACAGGCCAATTAGCTTTTATGGAAACGTTTAAGGAAACATTTCCTTTCACAGACTCTGCCTGCTAATTTACTCCCAAGCTTTGTCATCTGCGAGGGAAAGTGCCTCAGTTTTAGGCTGTCACGGAACAACTCGGCCCCTTCCCTGGCTTGAGACAAAATGTGCTTTCAGCCAGATCTGACAGCACAGAGCACCCCGCTACACGCTGCTTAGAAAGGGCTGGGAGAGGTTTTTTCTGTGGGTCCCTGCCTACTAATTAAGTCCGATTGCAGAGAGTTTGTCAAAGCAGAGGGCTCTGCACACAGACACAACGCTGGGGATGCCAGGGCTCCGGGTGCCGAGGCAGAATTTGCTTCCCAGCACGCTGCTCTGGGCAGGGCTGCTGGGCTTGAGCTGATTCTCCACCCAAATCCTCACTACCCAAGGCCCTGCCTTTACAAAAGGAAGGGAAAGAGACGCAGGGGGAGAAGAGAGGAGGGCGGAAAGGATGGGAGTGGGTGAGCTGGTGCAGGAGAAAAGCAGCCCCTTGTTTGCTTTCCACGGCTCTCCGCGGAGAAACAGTTAATGGGTTGGGAGGTTTCCACCCTTCCAGGACGGAGCCTTTTCCTCCCCTTTCGAGTGCCCCCTGCCTTCCTCCTCCAGCGACTGGGAAGCTGTGACTGCTCTACACCGCTGACACCTCGGCTGCTCTGGAAACCCATGAACTGTTTGAGAAAGGTCAGCTGGCAGCCGCTGCATCCCTTCTCCTGCCTTCCCAGCCCGGATGGCCTTGGGCAGTGCAGGAGCCCCCTCTGTAGGCAAAGACCCACAGTTACCAGCTTCTTCTGCTCCTCGACACGTTTTTTCACCCCCTCTTTGTCCACCCCGACCCCTCTTCATCCACCCCAACCCAAGCCCCACCACGGGGCCAGAGGGAGAGTGGGGTTGCAGAGTTTGGTGCCAGCTGGGGATCAGGGCTCTATAGCCAGTCCCATTACACGTGGTGTGGACCGAGGCTGGACATCCCACAGGACAGCACATTCACCATCAAAACACCTGATATCGTGCCAGTTTGCTGTGGCAAAATAAAATAAGCATGTCCCTGTACAGCTCCAGGCTTTGGTGCGTCTCCCAGGTCCTCTCTCCATGCTCTCCAAAGCCATCACCTACTTTTCTCTGGTCTCTTGCCAAACCCAGCTCCCCGGCACTGCACAAGCCCTTTCCCAGCCCCTTGGTGCCGTGGTGCACTTCTTCCCAGTACAACAGAAGTGTTGCTCCTAGTGTTTCTCCTGCAGCTCCTCATCCTAGCTCTGCACATCACCCAGGTGAGGCTCCACAGCATTGCCATACCTGCCCCCAAACCAGTCTTAAACCCAGCTTCGGTTCAAAACAACCCCATTTGGTCCATAAACTGTGCTGCAAAATCCACCCCCCAGAACTCATGAACACCAGACTGGAAGCAGCAGAGGCAAAATTCCTGCCTGGATGTAAACAAGCTCCATTCTTCTCAAAAGAGGAGCCTTTGTGGGGGTGGGAGGTTAGCTGCCGAGTCAAGGTCTTCTGGCAGTCCTTATCAGCCACTACTCCCACAAAAACTTGACCACAGCCTTTAAGAAAAGTGTGACTTTGCCTGTGTTTACTGCAGCCTGCCCCCAGCAGTTACAGATCCTCCTCCCTGGAGATGCTCAGCCTGCATTCACTGCATCCCTTTCCATACTGCCAGCCCTGCCACACCCTACACTCAGCCATAACCCCGAGTGTTTCCTGCAGCCTTGCAAGGATTTGCTAACCTACAGAACTATAGAATCGTGGAATGGTTTGTGTTGGAAAGGACCTTAAAAACCATCTCGTTCCAATTCCCTGCAACGGGCAGGGACCCCTCCCACTATTCCAGGTTGCTCCAAGCCCCATCCAACCTGGCCTTGCACACTTCCAGGGATGGGGCAGCCACAGCTTCTCTGGCAACCTGTGCCAGGCCTCCCCACCCTCATAGTCAAGAATTTCTTCCCAATATTCCTTCTAACCCTGCCCTCTGTCAGTTTGAAGCCATTCCCCCTTGTCCTCTTATTCCCAGCCCACGTCCAAAGTCCCTCTCCAGCTCTCTTGGAGACCGTTTAGGTACAGGAAGGACCCTGGAACTTTCTCTTCTCCAGGCTGAACAACCCCAGCTCTCTGAGTCTGTTTCTATAGGGCAGCAAGAACCCTTCATTTTGGATGGTCTCTAGTTGGAAGAAACATCCTCTTACCCACCCCTGGCTCCCTCTGGCTGAAGCCCAAGACATGCTACTGCTCACACAGACGTGCCCCATGACAAATGTAGGGGGTAAAATTAGAAAGGAAGATGATGAAGACCCAAAGCAAATTTGTAGGCACCCTGATATAACTTGATTTCTCTAGCGTTCTGGAAGCACTTCTCTGCGAGACGTAACATTACTCATTTTCATTTGGAGAAGTTTCGGTGTGTAGCAAAAATATCTCAGGCTCAGTAATGAGGCAAGAAATCGTGCTTACGTAGCTGAGCAAGTAACATCACTCAACTTTCCTGTCCTTGTGCTGGGTGAAAAATGATTGGAGAATAAATTAATCCTAATAAATGCGGGATTCTGATCAGGCATACAAAACCAGCAACGTGTCTGCAGGACGAGCAATTGATGAAGTCATTGCTTCAAAGGTGCCTTGATGCAATTAGTCACCTGTAAAACATGCAGCAGAGGAGAAAATCCCATTCCTTTTGTTAAGGAGCAGGAAAATGCTCCGCGCGTCCGAGTGATTTATGGGATACAGTGCAGCAAAATTAGAGCGTGCGGCAATTAGGGTCGTTCTTCTCCTGGAGATGAAAGGCTGGGGGGGAGATGAGTGAAGGGATGGACAGGATGCAGAAAGGCCAGATGGAGGCACAATGCCAACACCACATTTCTGTGCTGCTGGTTTCTAACAGGGATTATTTCTCCCTCGCACAAATCGTTGTAAGGGGGAAAATCGGGCTGCACACGTAAAACTGGTGCCACTGAGGATGAACCAAGTCATTAATCACCAGCGTGAGTATCTGTAATTAGAGCTGCCAGGAGTCACAGGAGAAAGAGTCAAAGGCTCTAACAGGATTATGGACAGGTCTGGATTGTTTTATGACTGTATTAGCAGACAAAAGGAACCTATCATGTGCTTGAGGATGAGCACAGGGGCAGGGAAGAAGGTATTTCCCATCCCAACCCTGCTGCCCAGCTTTTGCACCCACTGCACTGTGTGCCCACCACGACCATTCAGAAAGGGAAAACTGATAAATCTCGCCAACTCCATTGTTCAGACTGGGAAATTGAGGCCAAAAATCACGTGTGGACTCTAAATCCAGAAGAGCCAGTTAAGAGCAAGTGCTCTAAATTCATGCACAGTTAACAGTTACTGTGCTGGCTGCTCTCAAGCCCCAGAAGTTCACACTTTGGCTGCAGATTATTTTCAGATCTCAGTTCTGTGGGGAACCCCGGGGCAGAGCACCCTCCCTGCAGCATGCAGGGTGCAGGATGAGCCCAGGGCCGGGAGCCAAGGGGAGCTGGCTGACCCGGAGTGGGGCTGGTTCCAGTGCAGTGTTCCCATGGACCTTCCAGCTGTTTGCAGCTGGAGGATGTGGCAGATGCCGAGCAGCCGACCCTCACACAGCTGGAGCGCCTGTCCAGCCACCCACCTCCGGCACTATCCCAGCAAACCGGTGGCTTTCCAATGTCCCCCCACACCACAGGCCATCTCTCTGGCTCACACACCCCTCTCTCCAGTTCCCAAGAAGCCCTGGCATGCCTCGCCCGCTCTGGGGACAGGAGGGAGCAGGGAGGCTGGGAGCTGGAGACAGGCAGAGCAGGCACCAAAAATCCTCCCGGCTTCCCTGGGAAGGGAATGCACAGCCACTCTTGAGGTCTGAGGGCTGCAGCACTCGATTTTAAGCATCTACTGCTGCTTCTCTGAGCTCATCTGTGAGGACTGTAAAAGGTCTGGGAGACATCAAAGAAAGCCCCTTAACTTAAAAAAGGGGACAATGGTCTCATGCCTTTAACCCCAGAGGGGAGGGTGCAGAAATGGGGTTGTGCTTACAGGCACCATCCCACCCATCCTGGGGGTACCCAACACGGGAAGCTCCATCAGCTACAAGGCTGTGGGAAGACCCACAATCAAGTCAAGATGGTGAGGAGGAACAGTCCCTGCAGCCACTGCACGTTGTCCCCAGAGGGTCTGGCACACCCCAGGGCAGGCAGATGAGGTGGCCACGTCCCATCCATGAAAGCTCAGCATCAGGATGGGGCAGACACAATGTTTTTTTTGGAGCCTGGGGGTAGCTATCACTCCTGCTCACTGTGTCCCAGCAGGATGGACACATCCACCTGTGGTTGACACTCTCCATCTACCACGACAACTCCAAGGCTTTCTACAGGAAGTGTCAGCTGAGATCTGAAAAAAATCTGCAGCCAAAGTGTGAACTTCTGGGGCTTGAGAGCAGCCAGCACAGTAACTGTTAACTGTGCATGAATTTAGAGCACTTGCTCTTAACTGGCTCTTCTGGATTTAGAGTCCACACGTGATTTTTGGCCATTACTGCTGAGCGCCTCAATTCCCCAATCTGAACAATGGAGTTGGTGAGATTTATTGATCTCCACAGATGACAGAACAGGATAAAGGAAGGCCAGGTATTATCTATTATATGGTACAAGCTCCCCTCTCACAGCACAGCCTGCGCTGCCCTCCTGAGTGTGCCACGAAGGGGGTGGTGGGGAATGGGGTCCCCCAGCCACTCCTCAACATTCCCTGACTCCACCATCACCCCAGGCAGGTGTTCAGGGCTGGCACCAGGGAAACAGGAAGTAAGCCTCACCCAGCTGCACTGGGTCCACGGGTATCTCTGGAGTTGAAATCCAGCTCTTCCCAGTGGGGGTAATCATCATATTGGGAAGGCCCTAGGACAGCCCAGCCAAGGATGGCAGAATGACTGTAGGAGCCTGGCTGCTCTGTGGGAAGAGCCATTGCCATACTCCAAGCTCCAGTGAGGTATTTTCTATCCCAGCCTCACCCTGTTTCATCAGGGTGAGTCATCAGACCACCACGGAAAACCTCAGGATCTTGCTTCTGCAGTCGTGATCAGAAACATCCTTTATTAAATTAATGACCATCCCCTATCTGTCATCTCACTGTTAATAAAAAGAAACGAGGGCTGGAAGGAGTGGGGCAGACTGGTGCCTGGAGCCAGGCTTGTCTCAGCAGAGCTTGTGTCCAACAACTTTGCAGAGCTGCTCCAAACACAGGAGGAGAACACAGCAGGAACGGGAGGGGGTTTAAACCCACTTAACGAACGGCTCTGCAGCACAAATGTGGTGGGTCTCTCTTCTCCAGGACACCTCGGGATGCTGCTTCAGTGCAGGGTCCCTTGCCAGGACAGCTCCAAAATGCTTATTTGGCCACAGGAACAAGCTCATCTCACTGGCTCTGACTAGATCAACATGACAACCTTCCTCAAATACATCCCTCGCATGGGACAGAGGCGCACATGCACTTAAATGCCCATTAAATGATCCCCTCTGGGGTGCATCAACCCTTTCCCCACTACTGGCACTACATGGGTGAGCAACGAGGAAGCTCTTACTTGGTCCAAACAATGCCACTTCAGAATGCAAAGGTTCTTCTATCCCAAGGATCCTGGGGACATGACACCCATCTGAAAAAAAACACCCTCTCCCCTGTGAACGAGCCCCAGCGACAGCAGGTCAGCACCACCCACCCCTCCCTTCTCCAAAGGAGGGGTCATGGTGCTGTCCTCTGGAAGAGCAGGATTACAGGGGTGGAAAGAGTTCACAGGGAGTCGCTCCCAGCAAAGCCCAAGTCAACCCGATGCCGAGATAAGACTGCTCCTTGACCCCACTTTCAGGCCCCATCAGTGGGAACCCAGCAGGGGAATGCTGCAGAATATCCACCCTATCCCCCATAACCCAAACTAGCCAGAGCAGTATTTCCTATTATGTCTCCATAACCTAATCTGACCCCCTCTAGGGTCTCCAGATTAATATCTGGGAAACCTCACAAGTCCGATCACCCAATTACAGGGAGGAAAGGTTTATCCTATCTAAACAGCATGAAATGTAACCTAGACCCAGCTGCCCCCTCACTTCTAAGAGCCAGATCTCAATCCCTGGCAAGCTGAACAAACTGGGAAGGGGTCACGGGGGAGATGGGGAGGGTCTCTCTTGTATCATATGAAACTTGCAGGAGGAGCTGATATTTTAATTGGCAAATCCCCTGGCTCAGTTTTAATCCCTCTCCATTTTTACTGAACTTCCCTCACACTGGAGCAACATGGAGAATAGATGACAGGCCCCACCTTGAGCCACTGCCCAACAAGAGGAGGCCCCGTCATTTTGGTGAGCAGGGGATGATGGTTCTCAGGACACACAGTGTACCCCGCCCAGCCTGGGAGAGGCAGAGGTGAAGGGCTGGTGCCATCACGTGCCATTGAACAGGGATGTGCCCGAGGAATGGTGCAGGTTAGAGCAGAGCTGATGCTGGCAGGACAGAGCAGCACTGGACACGATCACAGCCCAGGACAACGGCAACATCCCCAGAGCACCTCCTGTGCTGGGGCTGAGAGGTTTCAAACAGGACAGGATAGGCTGCCCCAAGGCAGTCTTTGTGCCTCTTTGGATCTCTTTTCTATCCTTATTTCCTTCCAGAGAATGTGGAGGGACACTGGCTAACTTTTTGGATTGTGTTTCAGCCACCCGACAACGCTGAATGCATGGGAAACCTCAACTGCAGCCAGATTCCCCATCCCATTCAGGACATCATCCCAGGCTTTGGCTAGAATGAGAGCAACATGCAAAATCTCCAGGAAGATCCTACCCTGGCAGAGGATCCCAGACTGGGTGTCATTCAGGGCCCATCCAAAGGGAAGACCCAGATTCTTTGCTCAGTGAGAATGCCCAAGTTTCCTCCCAGAGCAGGTTGTGTTGCATCCACAGATGCCCCAGAGCCTGTATTTTCCATATAGCTCAGGGCTGCATTGCCAAGCACCAGCTTTGCAAACACAGACTGAGCTTCCCTCCAAATTCCAGCCACAATTTATTGATTAAAAAAGCCTGTCTAGTCAATAAAGGCTCCTATGAAAAAGTTCCACTGCTCTGCACTCACATGCCGTGATCCGTCTGGCTGTGTTAGCAGCCTTGGCTTTTGATGCTTTCTGACAAGATGGATTTGTGGCCTTGACTTTTCCAGATCAGGAGAAACTTAATCCTGGAGGATAAAATTACAGACTAGTAAAAAAACTCCACGACTGGCCTCATTAACTGCCATGTAAGAAGTTCAGAGCCTTCTTAGCTAGAAGGCAGCATCTACAGCTGTCCTCGAGGGAGAGGCAGCTCTGAGCAGACAGCACAAAGCCCTTGGCAAACACGGTGCTCCTGAAGTGCATGACACACTCGTGGCACCAGCCAGGCTGCTCCATCCTCTGCAGACAGCAGGAAAAGGGCAGACGGTCCCAGGCCTCCACCTATAAAGTGATTTGGGAGAAAGCAAAGATAATGCCCAGTTCTGGCCAAAAGGTGTCTGGGCAGATAAAAATAAAAAACCCTGGAACAACCAAATGGAAATGTGAATTAATGAAAATTTTCAGCAACTGACTCAACCCTAATTGAGAGTTGAGAACCCTCCACCTCCCTTCTGCTTTCCAGGATACAAAAATGACACCAGTAGGTGGAAATAACTACAGCTGTCCCAGGGAGAGAGAAATCGGAGCTTCACAGCAAGGGTAATGGCCAAAATTAAGCACTTGCTTGGTGCTATTACACAACACATCCCAGGAAGCAGCTTCCAAAAACCTGACCTTCACTTCAAAGGCTTCTTTTTGAACCATTTTTCCTTCTGCTAACAAGTGAAGTGGATTCAGCACTCAAGAAGGGCACTCTGGGTGTTGAAAACATCTTTACTTATGTGTCAGCTGCAGAAGAGGCAGGGGCAATGTTCACGTATTTACCCAGCTCCTGGCTGGACCTCAAGCTCCTACAGCTTCCTAAGGGCAGTGTCAACTCCTCCTGCTGCTTTTGTGGTGCCCAGTTTGTCAGTCAGCACTCTTAAAGATGATGTTAAGGCTTGTAATAGGAGTGCAACGCGCTTGCATGGAGATTGCACTGACTCCTTCCCGACAGGAGCAGTATTTGCTCTGACCAGTCTTTTCTCCTCTTCCCCCAGCCCACCCCTGGTTTTCACACGGCAGTAGCAGCACAGCTTGCACACAAGAGGGTGTCTGGAAGAGCTGGTTGCCATAGCTATATCCATACATCCCAGCCATCCAGACACGTCACAGCCGTGCTCCACACCGCAGAGTGAAGTTATAAATAAGACACTCCCGAGCCTCAATTCAGAGCACAACTTGCAAGGGTACAAAACACTCAGCCTTCTGGGTTGACCTCTTTGCTTTCTTTTATAGACACGATGCTGTGCACAGGCTCCTCTGCAGAGCAGCTCTGCTCCAGAGCAGTTGGTAATGCCGGCGTGGTGATGTGCACAGGTTTTATATAACCGTACTCTCCACTCCTGCACATCGTCCTGCCCTGCCTGTTGTCCAGACACCCTCCCAGGTTACGTGCTGGTTCTCCTCCACACCACAGTCCTGTGTATGGAAGGTCCCAGCACAGCAGAGGGCTCTGAGCAAGCTGCCAGACTCCACATTCTCCTGCTCTGAGGTCTCCAAAAGGCTCACTCAGCAGGCTACGTTCCTGTTCTCCTCTTTTCTTTGAGGATTACAAGCTGTTCTGGATGAGGACTACTTCTTATGAACATGGTCGCTGCCCTGGCAAAAAGACCCCAGAGCAGCCAGGATCCCTGGACATCATCAGAGATAATAAAGCCTGGGAGTCTCTGCTGAGACCTCACCTGTCCTGCTTGGACAGGGCATCCCAAACCGAGTGCTGTGTAGAAGCAGGTGAGCTGTTTACCTGTTTGTTGTACACTTTGTTCAGCCAACACCCCACAACGTCCCCAGCTGCCCTGATTCAGCTGTCAGCACACACCGAGCCGTGAAATACCAAAGAAAAGGGGCGAAACCACAGTGTGGGAGCCCACACAGAGCAGGACAGAAGATGAAGGGCTGGGAGAAGGGCAGAGCCTCCTAATCCTCCCGTGATTTGCCATCTGCAGCACAGAGCCAGCAGCGCACTGGGACAACACTTCATTCATACTTGCTGTCACCCTCAACCATGGGGACAGCAAGTGATGCTTTGTTTCATCTGCATCTCCCCAGTTCTACCCACTTTGATACTGAAGCACAGGCAGGAGGAGGTGGATTCGTGCTCAAGGACACAGCTCTTGCATGTGCTGTGCTCAGGTCCAGGGCTGCTCACCCCAGTGCTGGGGAAAGACTGGGAGGTGCAGACTGGCTCAGTGGTCAGCCTGAGGGTCCTGACCGAGGAGTGAGCACAGGACAGGGCACAAAGCTGGGGGATCCAGGACTTGCACCTGTCTCTGCCTTCAGAGGTGAGTACTGCCCCATGCTGAGGGTCTCACGCTGAGATTAATTCACTGCTCTTGTGACCTCAGGGAAGGAATTTTATCTCTTTGTCTTGTTTTGTCCCCTCCATTTGCAGATTAAGGGAGAGTCCATTCCTACCTCAGAGCGTGCAAGGTCTGACTTATCACCAGCAAAGTTCTTTGAGATACCCTCAAACCACCCCCTCCGCAGCCTCCTCACCATGCCCTGTGCAGGCACATGGCATTCCCCCCAGGCTCCCAAAGATGGGTGTTCAGAGACCCAGCAGCAACAGAGATGTGGGCATGAGGGGAAGAAAACTGCACCAGGGAGAGAACTTTGAGAAAGAGGAGCTCTCAGAGCCACAAAACATCACAGCAGCAGCACAGTCACCACCCCAAGAGCGACACAGCCTAGCCCACAAATCCAAATCCATCACACAGCCAAGCCCAGCCCATCCTCCCCCAGCCATCCCCCAAAATGTTCCAAAACCACATTCAAAGTGCTTTTTTACTTCTAAACTTTGCATTACACAAGCTCACAGCAGCCTCCCCAAACCCAGGTGGGTCCGACCTCCCAGGTGGGCCCCAGAGAAGGTCCAGGTGGTGTTAAACCAGGCATAGGTCTGCCTATTCCCTCCTGAGGATTTCACCCTTCAGCTTTCAGACAAGGCCTCTCAGCTTAGCTCTTCAGCTCCCAACACTAAAACCAGGGCAAGGATCCTTCTGTCTTCCAGCACAGGCTGGAAGATGCTGCACTCCCCACACAGGGCTGGCTCAGGCAAGGGGGGCTCAGCTGGTCCAGGGGACCTCCTCAGCCAGGGCCACAACAATGAGAAGTGGTGCTAGCCCAGGTGCCACGTCTGGCAGACGCAGGGACACGGCCCGGCTCAGAGAATGGAGACGTGAAAAGCACTTTGCACCACAGCCATGTTATCCCCTCATCCCTCCCCCTCATCCCCTTTGGAGCTTCTTAACTTCAGAAACCTTCCTCCAGAGGAGTGTTGGAGTGACAGAAAACATTTTCCAAGCCTAATATCAGTTCCAGATGTTCACAGCCATTTCAGTTTGTACCTCACCCTGTAAAACACATTTCTCCCTCTCCCTCTCTCAAGTGCAGCGCCTGCTTGGTCCATGACATAATGCGCTGGCGGGCTCGGCCGCGCGCGCACATACACACACACACACACACACGCTCGCGCCCTCTCCGAGAGCCCCATGTTCAAACAAAGAGCATCACTCAACTACAAAGCCGTCGCACACATGGAGTTATGAGTAATTTCCACAAGTTTTAATAAACAGCTTGGGATGTAATTGCTCTCCGTCTTCTCGGCTGGCTCCCGAGCACGGAGCCGCTCGCTCCCCGCGCGCTGGTGTTGAAAGCGTGGTTTGTTTCACACACCAGTTCACCTCCTCTCCGCCTCAGATGGGCCAAGGGCTGTGTTTTTCTAAGCACCAGTAACAAGCCTCTTAAAAAACCTCGTACAGCCGAGGGCAACCGACCCACGCAGGCTCCTGGCTCCCTTCGCCCTGTCCTGCAGCATCCCTGTCCCATGTGGAGCCCAGCAGGGAGCAGAGGGGGGGACCCACATTAGACCAGTCTCAAAACTCCCTCCTGACTCTGCTCCAAGAGGAAGAGGAACAAATGTTTTCTGGCTCAAGGGAATGGTTACATCTTCCAATTGCAGAACAAGGGGGAGGCCAAGGAGTTTTGCAAGGGTGAGAGACCGGAGGCTTTTGAGGGGCAGGAGGAAGGCAGATGGCAGGTGAGACTGGGACCAGGTACCACCTAGCTTGCCATGGGGATAAAGAACAGGCTGGAAGAGCCCAAACCCCTGTCAGTGCCAGGAATCCCAGTAAGAAATAGCTACAACTGCAATAAAGCAAACAGAACCACTGTCCAAGCACAAATAACCCACTCATTTAAACTCAAGAGTTCTGAGGGGTGAGTGGCAGCAGCCTCAAGAGTCCTACGACTTTGCCAGATCCTCCCAGCCCAGAGCTGGCCTGCTCTACAAATACCTGCGATGTACCTCCCAGCAATGGGAACAACCTGCTCCTCCCTGCCAGCAGCTGGGACACTGATGGGGAAGGAAGATCTGCCCATATCCATCAAAAGCCATCCACATTTCAGACCCCACACCCCTCTCCCAAAGATTCCCCCTCTGAGGCTGAGTTATTGTTTTTGTGGATGCTGCTCAGATGGGAGGAGCTGCGGTGCAGCAGGATGGGTGGGTGATGGTGGTCAGGGGATATCCAGGGCAGGATTTTTGGCTGTAGAGAGCTGTAGCAGTCAGCACCTCTGCAAACCTACACAAGGTATTTGCAGGAATCAAGTCATCTGGCATTAGAGGCCTGTAAGGTAAGAAAGGAATGAAGGCAGGAATGTTGTTTGGTTATAAACAACACAGAAAAAAAACCGTAGAGATTTAGGATTGGCTTTTCTCTTTAATTGTTAATAGGGTCATTCTGTCCCAAACAGTCCCCCAGAGCAGGGAGAGGGGAGGGAAGCTCCCCACAATGAATTCAATTGCCTGTCAAACACATGGCAGTCATAAAAGGAAAATAATAATAATAATCTGTGTTTCCTACTCTGGCTGCCAGGCAAAGATCCAGCCACTTCAAAGGAGAAACCTCACATTTCCCTGGTCTGGCCTCACCTGACTGATGTGTGAGCAATCTGGAATCCCCATCCAAAACAAAGCCCCTCCTTTGGTGGCTTGTTTTCTTTCTCCATTACTGCAAGGTGCCCCTCAGAAATAAAGAACAAACCTTCCGTGCCGTGAAACCAGAGACATAACCCAGGGTCCATGGCCACATCGGGCAGCTTTGGGAGGGGATGCTGGTGAGATGCAGGAGAAAGGCCCTGTGGGATGGGACTGCTGTATGAGCCAGGAACCAGAACTCCTTCTTGCAGGGGTCTCCACCAACAGCCAGACCCCCCCAGGAGGTGGGGATCTGGCTCTCTCCAGCAGTGACAGGCCAGCTCTTGTAGCATACGATTTTTGGATATGGTGGCATCTACGCTGCAGAAGCAGAATAGATGGGCTTGAGGTGAACAGAAAGGGTGGAAACTTCTGTGTGGCTGTGAGGTCTGAATGACCTTCCTGAGCCTGTCTTCCCAACAGTGAAACACAGCTAAACATCTTGCCAGGGTGCCCTGGGAGCCCATGCAAGTCTGCACGTGGACAGTGAGGTTCTGCACTCCAACACCAGCCCTGCCCCAGGTAAATCTCTGCTTTGGTCAACAATTCAGCTGTCCCTGACAACTCTTGAGAGCTTCTTTAAAAAACTGCATCCAAAATCCTCAAGCAAAAAGCAGTAGGTTCTGCCTGGCTTTCCCTGCAGCACTGCCATCACTCATGGTCTCAAGTCCTATTTTCTGAAATCCATCATTGACTCACCCAAATCAAGTCCCATCCTTCACAGCCCTCTGCCTTGTCCAGCAGCTCCTGGAGCATGGATTGAATTGCTGACAAAGCCTTTTTAAGGTGTAGAGCACTCAGTACAAGCCTGAGAACTAAATTCCAACCCAAGGAAGTTTCAGGTTCTCCTGGAGAAATTTTGTGCTCTTTAAACGATCTCCCTAAATATTGCAGGTTTTGAGTTCCTTTGATAAGTGTGAAAGACAACTGAAAATGTTCTTTCAAAGGCAGGTCACTGGTCACTCACTGAACAGACCAGTAAAGCCCTTAAGCTGTTGAGGGATGACCTTCCCCCCACAGCCACCATCCTGTGGCACTTCAGATTGATCAGCTCAACACCCACTTCAGAAACTCCAACTCACAGCTCTCCTGGCCAAAAAAGGGCAAATAATTTCCTTCTGCCTCACTGTGCTTTTGTAACTCCTCTTCCCCTCAAATAGCCATGTCTGCAGAAGATTCCAGAAACCTCTCCTAGATGGAGTGGGTTTGATACCCCACATAACACCTTGGCTTTATGGACCATTCTCCACCAAAGCAGGAGCTCCTGGCCAGGTAGGGCACAGGAAGCATTGCCAGGAGCCCTCTGCACCACGAGGAGGTTGCCCTCCCTCACACCCACCTGTGTAGAGGTCTGTGTCCGTGTACTCGTCCACCTTCTTGTGCTGCAGGACGTAGTCCGACACCTTCGTCCCGATGGCGGGCTGCACATCCAGCCACTCCAGGGACACCACGGTGCTGGAGGGCTCCACGTTGGGGGAGAGCCGCAGGCTGGGCAGGAGACAGGAAAGAAAACAAGTAAGACATGAGCTCCCTTTCTGGGGAGGAATCTGCATCTCTAAGCAGCACGACCCCCAAAAAAGGCCCAAGGACAGAGGTCACAAGAGCACAGCAGGCTCGTGAGCATCAAAGAACTTGCATCTGAAGGTCAGCTGAGTCCAGCCTACTGCAATTTGTGCCCCTGGGAGCCTCCCCCTGCTCCTGGCGAAGGAAAGTTCTTGCAACCCCAAGTATCTCATCTAAAGAGGCCTTCATTGTCTGGGAGAGCTGCTGAACTTCAGCAAGGGAAGCAAGGACCAACACCCCAGGAGCAAAACAGGAGAGGATCCAGGTTCTCGAAAGCCAGCAGGGCTGAGTCCACAGGAGGGGAGGGTCAGGTCTGCATTGCCAGCGAGCAAAGGTGAGGGAGGGTGGGATGGGGAGAAGGAAGGGGCAGACGTGGCGTGAATTCACCCAGCTGCAAACTTCTGAGGGGTGTGAGCCAGAACCAGAGCGGGGCAGCTGTGCAGGAGCTCCTGCCCAGAGCAGGAACAACGTGGGCTGGGATGAAGGCAGAGGAGCTCTGTGCTCCTGGCTGTGCTAGTGCAGAGGCGTCCACTCCCTCTGCACCGGGGTAGATGACAACACCAAGTACAGGGCTACGGAGAGTCTGGCTCCAAACACACAGCATGTTTGCTGGACTCAGGATGGGAAATGAATCCCCTCCGAGGATATTGGCTCACTAAGAAGGTGTTCTGCTCCTTGTGGCTCGCTGGAGCCAGTCTTCCTGCTTTCTCAGCTAATTCCCCGTCAGTTTGCTCCCGATTTGCTCTTGCTCTGACAAGCCACAATGAATTGCACTGTAATTCCATTTCTTTCAGCATTTGAAATCCCATTCTACAAGCCCTGCTAATCAGGTGATGAAAATCTATAAGGAAACCTTCCAGGGCCACAGCCAGAGCCAGGATATCCTAAAGGCATCAGTCACACAGTGAGGAGGGCTGGACTGCAGCCCCCAGGCCCGAGGGTGCAGAAGGAGGTGCCCATGGGCTGAGCCCCTGGGAACTGGAGTGGTTCTGGGGGGCTGTGACCCACTGGAAGGGGGCTGGTGACCCGTAGAGGGGTCACAGGGATACGTACACAGGCGGAGGGAGAGGGCTGCAGTTCGGGAGGCCGTTCTCATCGAAGGCGTTGAGGTCGCACCTGCACCAGTCTTCGATAACATCACCTTTCCCAGAGCACCAGTATGAGCTCATCAGGGCTCCCTTGAAGGCCTGATGTGAGAACAAAAAGCGTGAACATGTGTGCTAAAGACTCGGTGAAATCTGGCCAGAGGCTTGGCCGCAGGGCTGAGCACTGGGGGAAGCGTGCAGAGCCCTGGGATCAGGAAATACAGGATGGGATGGGGCGTGTATCCTCCCCAGTTTTGCCATGGCCTCTCTGCATGGCCCTGGACATGGCCCTTCACCTCCCTGGCTTTGACTCCCATGTACTGAGTGATGCTGGTTCATCCCTGAGTGCCTTTGGAGTGGGGATGGGGATCTCCTGTGGGGGAGGGCTGAGCTGCCTGAAGAAGCACAAACGTAAGTCCCTCTGTGACAGTGAACAGAATACACACTGCTGCTGTGTACAATGAAACTCTTCCACTCTCCCTGCACCCTTCTGCCCAGCTGTTTCTGTCCCTCTGAGAATAAAGTAATTCCTACATTTCCGACAACACAGACCCCTTCCATCCTTCTCACAGGTTTGTTATTCACACGAAGCGCCCTCCTGCAAGCAAACTGCTGCTTGATTCCCTTGTCTAAGGAACGCTCGCAAGCACAACAGCAGTATCTGGGAGGAAAAAATAAAACCTGGAAAATACTTGCAGGATGTCCCCAGGAGCCACTCTGACTGCTCCTAATAATACCAATGAATCCCTGGAATAATAACTGTGGTCAGAATTGGCAAAGCCCTCCAGGTCTAACCCCTCAGTGCCCCTGCCGTGCTCATCCCGCAGCTCAGGGTGCTCGGTGTCGGTCCCCACACTGCAGGATGGGGCATGCCTCACTCCATACCCCACTGTAGTTTGGACCACACGGATTTATGGTGGTTTCTCCCACTACTCTTTGCCTAATTAAACTTCCAGCTTCAAAAACATCTCTCCTTCACACACACAAAGCCAACGTCCAACCCAACCCTGCAAAGCCACAACGCCCATCTAGAATAATCAGAACACCAAAACACCAGCCACTAAAACAAAGCTCTGTAATGCTTTTGACCTTTCAAGAGGCACATTTTGGAGCTGAAACACCTCCACAGGTCCTCATCCACATGGAGCAGCCTCGCTTGTGGCAACACTGTTCCTCCCCTGAAAAGTTGCCTGCGGAAGCCTGGCCCTGGTGATATGGCCTGTGCTGCCAGGGTACGCCTAGAAATAAAACCGTGCCCTTTGAGGAGGACAGAGACAGCTCAGGCTGCAGCATTTAGCAGAAAACTCTAGGAAAAGCGCCATCCCAGGGAGGTTTCTGAAAGGAGGAGGTATAAATAGAGCCTGACGTCAGGGCTCCCATTGTCCCAGGGTTTTGTCGCTCTCCCCAAACACCCCCAGCACCTTTAATGAGGCGCCTCAAGGCTCTTGCGTCTGCAAAATTTTCTGCTTCCAGGCATTTACAAAATGCGACTGTTCCAGATAGAAAAAAATGGGGAAAAAAAAAATAAAAAAAGGAAGGAATGAACACGTGAAAGAAAGAAAATATGACGTAATTTTACTCTGTTCTTTAGAATGTAATTGAAGTGTGGGACTGGAAAGGGCATCCAAAGTAACTGGAGAGAGGGATGAAGAGGGGAGTTTACCTGACACCCAGACAAATGGATGCAGACAGACGTCTGCAGAGAGAGAGCAGCAGATCGGTGCAGGAAAGGAACAGCAAAGGATACGTGCAGATGGATGGGGAAGCATGTGCTCTCCCCAGGAAGCAAGATAAATACCCTCTGCTGAGGGTACCTGTGTGCACAGACAGGGGCTGTGGGCGAAGACAGATGTGGGTGATGCTGGGAAGAGCTGCACTGTCACACTGATGCCATCGCTCCACCGCCCCCCAGCCCTGTCACTCTGCACACCCCCTCCCTGTCCCCTAACCCAGCTCCTTCCTGCACATCCCCGACCTAGGAAACAAACCCCACTTGCCCCATCCATGCCTTTTAGTAAATCCAGTAGTCAATTCCTTGTTTTTCTTTTTCCTGCTGTTAAGCACTAGCTGGATGAGCAATCCCCTCTGCTCTGCCTGCCCAGCCTCACATACGTTTTAATTAGATCCTTCAGGTACCCAGCTGTCATCTGCCTTGTGTCACCCTTCACACAAACGAGGTTAGGGGATGGATGCTGCGCTCATTAGGGCGAGCACACCTCCACCCCCTAACCGGGTTACCAGGAGCACGGCCGCCCGTGCTGGCTCCTGCCTCCGTCCTGACTCATGGCAAGGCCAGGCTGGGAGAGCCAGGCAGCCAGGGCTTGTCCCTGGCTTGTCCCTCTGTGCTGGGCACTGGTGAGGCTACACCTTGGGTGCTGTGT
>VZTF01009440.1:521189-536338 GCA_013397755.1 Cnemophilus loriae
TCAAGAAACAACTAAATGAGGCACTAGAGCTGTGGCCTGACAAGGGGGTGATTGGTTAAAGGTAGGACTCAGTCTTGGAGGTCTTCTGCAACCTAAATGATTCTGTGATTGTATGACTTCTCTTGCTTTCCAGTCGAATTTCAAGCCAGTGGCTTCTGGGATTTTCCCATTGCTGCTGGGGAGTGTGTGTTGAAGGGTGGGGAAGCATCAAAAGCAAATTGACAGGGAGCAGAAATGAGAAAGATCACAGAGAAGAAGGGAATGGCAGCTGCCACTCAAACAAGGAGCCCAGCGGCACAGGAGGACCAAGAGCGATGGACAAGGACGCAGTGAAGGTGCTGAGATCCATCCCATGGGAAGCTGCAGCCTTTGGGAGAGCTTCAGGTGGGAATGAATGCACAGGGACCTTCCTGCTCTCCGGTGACTGAGAACCACCTTCCCCTCCTGCCTTGGGCTGGCCTCTCCACACCTCCCATCCCTCCCTGCCACGCTCAGAAACGTGCAGCGAGTGCTCTCCTCCCTGCCAGGAGACAGCACCTACACAAGTCCATCTCAAACATGACCACTTCCATTTGGGATGTTTCATCATGGTGGTCATGTTTTCACAGGCCCAAGAGGGTCTGGAGTCATGAAGGGCTTCCCAGGAGCTGTTGATCTGCTGGGAAAGGCAGTGGCCCCCAGTGCACCGTCCTGCACTTGCCAACCAGTCCCCGGGACCCCAACACCCCTCTGTGCCCTGAGGCAATTTTATCTTTCATTTAAAAGTATCCAAATTGTATTGTTTCCCTGTGAGTCAGCCCATTTAGCTTATGTCCTTCGGTGCCAGAGGGGAAATTTATGAGATGAGAAACTGGCTCGAAACGTTTATTTTCTAGATGACGAGTCATGCCATTAGATATATAGCTTTATGAATCATAGGAACAGCATCTAATTTGCTCTTAAAGGTATAATAGGTCTGATTCCCCACACCCATGCACACACATATATTGGATTGATAGTTCCCCCCTAGGATGGCTAGTTCATTTGTTTTGACACAAGCAAGACTTACAGGACCATAAAGTCCCATCTTACCATAAGCTAAGCCTATTCATAAAAAAAATATTAGGGAAACGAACGATCAGCTAAGCACATTTATCCTACACTCGATTGCATATGGATCTTTCTCCTGTTGTTATTTGTGCTCAGGGGGAGGCCATTTGGCCCCATTTTATAGCTGAGACACTCTGCAACAGAATAGAGAAGAACACTTCCTTTGTCCTCTGTTAGACCTGGCTGATGGAGGGAGAAGCATTAAGTTATTTCTGACCGTGGGTTTTCTGTTGACATCCCAGGAGAGGAAAGTGATAGGACATGAAGGAACCCTTCAGATCAGCATTTGCAGGACTCAGCACACACCATGGGGCTGGTGTTTGCAGATGGGATACTGGAAAGGGCACGTGTTGGGTGCTTATCTGTCAATATCTGGTCTTCTCCATGGCTGACAGTGATTTGAAAATCTGGCTCACTGAGTCTAGGATGCACGTCTCTGTTTCTGGAAAAATTAGAAAGGAAATATAGGGAGATAAAAAACAACCACAGGTGAACATGTAGGCTGAACAGAGATGTGCTGCAGATAAAGGAGACGATCTGGAAGCTGGAACTTTGGTTCATTTTGGATTTTGCACTGATTTCCCAGTCTTTGTTTGTTTTTTTGTTCTTTTCAATGCAGAAGAAGATAAGGAAGTGTGGAAGCACGCTGAGCCATGCCAGCAGACAGGCTCCATCCCATGTCCAGGGACACGGCAGCAAACAGAGACCTCCCGTCCCTTCCTGTTTGCAGGATGGAGATGGGGCCTGCACGCCACCACCACCTTCCCTCAGGCACAGGTAGGGGCCACTGGGGGAGGATGTAGGCTCAAGAAGGGATTTCACAGCCCGAACAGGATGCTACCAGGATGGCAGGGTGGCTGGAGGAAAAGCCTTCCATGCCCTTCCAGCAATGCTCAGTGCTGTTCACAGGAGATAAATGCTGTTCCTTAGTCTAGACATCTCTGGAAGAGGAGGGGTGGAAACAAAAAAGGCAAGGAAAGCTAAGGATTTCCCAGGCCAGAGACTCTTTCCAGGATCATGCAGTTCGTGTCCGAAAGGCTGCTCCAGGTTCGCAGCAAAGGAGGATGAAGTTTTGCTGTTGGCAGGTGATCTCATCCTGTGTTGTTCACACCCTCCCTGCCTCCGGCTGCCTCCCCCCTGGACCAGCATCACCAGCACTTCATCCTGGAGAGGGACATCAGTCGCCTGCTGGAAAGGTCAGGGTACTGGAAGGGACCCAGGGTGGGCAGCATCCTGGCTTATGTTATTTACGGGATCTGAGGGAGCGGCAGAAGACACTGTAAAACCTGGCAGCAGGGGAAATCAAAGCCCTCTGCGCTGCAGCGAGCGCCGTCCTGGGGAGCCGGCTCCGCTTTCACACCTCGGCACAAAGCTCCCCATTATAGCCCGACCCGGGCGCCACAATGCGGCCATTCTTCCCCTGGAAACGCGAGCTGGATGCGGGCTGGAGCTGCAGCACGATGCTCCAGGGCCAGAGGAGGAGGAGGACAAGGGCCAATTAGCAAGTATTAAAACAAAGCAACAACAAATAAAAAGAAACACACCCCAGACCAAACCAAAAAACTCACCTCAACCACAAAAACACTGTCCCCGTTGGCCCAGGCTCCCTGTCAGCTCTGGCAGTGGGAAAAGAAATCCCTGGCTCTGGCTCCCCAGGCCTTCAGGGGCTGCTTTGGGCAAGCTGTGTGTGCTCAGGGAGGGCTGTTGTTCTCCAGCAGCTCTGCCATCGGTGCTGGATTGGGGTCAAACCGAGCCCATGGCCTCGGGGACACCTTTCACCCCGGCTAAAAACACCCTGCCAGCCTGGGGACACTAGACAGCGGTGGCCGTGCTCTGCTCTGCAGGAGATGCCTCTTTGGCAAGGGTTGGGGAGAAAAGATGGGGAATTTTGCCCCAACCTCAGTTGTCATCTGAGCTGGTGACCCCCAGCACGTGAAGAAGCTCTCTCCAAGAGCCCTGCCAAGGTCCCAGCCACGCTCTGGGCTCCTGCTGAGGCCAGTGGGACCAGCAGCACAGGGACGTGCCCCCCAGCAAGCCCCCACACCATAGGCTGGGCCATGTGTGCCGCGAGGAGGCCATGGCTGCAGCGAATGCTGAGATTACTCAATTTTCGAATTAAAGCAAGGTCCTAGGGGTCTCCTAAAAATCCAGGCTCCACATCCATTTGTCTCCTTAAATACACACAGCAGGAGTTTGAGTCCATTTCCCAGTAGGAGCGAGATTGATCTCTCCTGCCTCCCTTCTCCACACCCCCCTCATCCCACCACCCTCTAAGCATTTCTGCAGCTGGCTGAGCTGCTCCACAGAAGCTTGTTTCAGGGGTTTTTGGGGGAAAAACGAACAGATCACGAACAGGAGAGACCACACTGCCCAAAATGCCTTCCCTTTTCTCCCCTCCTCTGGCCACAGCTGCCCCGTGGCTCTGGACATGCACACATGCATCCCTGTCAAAGATGCTCCTGGGAGGGGATTGAGGAGGGAGGGACAAGGGATGTTTGCAGATCATACAGATCATGCAGATCCGTGCTCTCACTCTCAGCCTGTGCCTCTGGGCACACTCCAGGGCTGTGCTGGGCAGTGAGAAAGATGTTGTCCCTCCCACGGGGAGAGGGCTGGCAAAAGTACCTTTAAGGTGGAGGAAGAAAGTCACCATAACCTGGGGGGACTCTAATTGGGGCGAGGAGCAGCTCTTCTCTTCTCTGACTCCAGGATGTTCCCTAGAGGGAAAGCACCTGGAGTCACCACATCTCCCTTCTCTCCCAATACATGCACTCAACAGCATCCAGCCCTCGAGGTGTTGGGAGCATTTTGCCAGCAGAAAGCCCCACCACAGACAGAAGCTCTTTGCTGTTGGGCCTTCCCAGCCACTGACACTGGTGGAGGTTTTCTCCACAGCCCTGCAGGGGAGAATCTCCTCCAGCTTCATGTGGAGGAAGCACTGTGGTGTCTGCACTGCTGCAGAGCACAAAGGAAGCCGAAGAGAGATGTTGGCATCGATCAAAACTGATGCAGGATCCACAGAGATCCAGAGAAGTCCCTGGAAGATGACATCCAAGGTCACAGCTTCTCTGTCTCTTTACACCTTTTGAACTCCAAGTGTGAGCACTCAGACTGAGGAGCACGGGAGCTGCAACAGCAACGGTCCTATAAAATACTTGGATAAGCTGGTTCTCACCAGGTGACTGGGACTGATGCAGAGGGGACTTCAGCACTGCCTCTGCTCCAAGCAGTCCTTCCTGTCAAACCTGCCGCCCACAGCCACACCAGCTGGGACAGCTACAGAAAAGCCATTCGACAAAGCCCTTCAAAAACTGCTTGGACCTCCAAACACACCTCCTTCGCCCCGGCAAGCTCCAGCACTGCCACAGTTCCCAGCCAGGCTGCAGCGACCAGTGACCGTGCAAATTCTCTGACCAACACTATTAAACCACAGGGGGAAACAAAGAAACTCCTAGCAGGAAATCAATCCATAGTTCTCACTGCATATAAGAAGGAAAAGAGGGGCCTGATACTCTTCCTGATACTGAGATTGTTTCTCCCCACTGCTGGGAGCAGAAGCCGTGCTGGAGCTGGGCTATGAGGACAGATCACACAGAGCTGAGTTTCCTTAAGGACATTTCCTCTGGACAAATGCTCCCTGGACAGCAAAAGGCAAAACTCCTGGAGCCCTTTACATTTCAGGCCCTCGCTTCAAAGCAAGAGGAAAACAGCAATTCCCACTGACATGGAAATAAAGAGTTCTCTAACTCATTTCACGTGGGCAAAGTAATATATTTTCACCTCATCTCCTGCTTGGAAATGGTCAGTTTTAGCTGAAATCAAACATGCACACAAAGAAAAATCACAGATCAGCCCACAGCAGACACCCGGAATGGAAACTGAAACCCCAGCACTTAGGAGTCTGGCAAGGTCATCAGCAACCGAGAACACGGCCTTGGACCGGGCAGTAGCTGTAAATTTTAAGAAGTGCATAACTCACTGCACTAAGGCAGATGAAAAGACAAAGCTATTTTAAAAAAATACGCATCCTGAAGAGGGCAAAATGTCTTTACCTGTGTTTTGCTTCATCTTTGCTACTCAGCTTATTCAGGAAAACTTTCAGCCAAGTTTATAGAAGTCAATATCCACCTTGTTAACGCCCTTGTTTTCTGTCTGTATGTACAGCATTATCTTTGTGGACACATATGCAAAGAGAACCGTGTTTACAATTGGTTTTTTTAACACTACGGGAGAATTGGGATGTGCCAGCAGCTCCTCTAAGGTCAGCACTTGCTGTATTGACTGAGGATCATCTACATGAACGGAGAAAAGGAGGCAATGGAGCACTTGGGATTGGAGATGCTGGACTCGGTTCAGCCCAGGCACGTGACAATCCTATTTATGGCACAGGAGAATACCACTCTGCAGTGCCTGGGACACTCCCAGCCTCCTGTTTGGTGCTGAAAATGGGTATTTCACCATCCAGATGATACATGAGATGCTCCTGGTGGCACACGCCCTGTGGGAGCCTCTCAGTGCACAGTGCATGGCCACAGTTTAAACTTGGTGGCGTTCTGGCTCTCTGCTGTGTCTTGGTGACAGGCTGATGTCCCTGTGGTGGTGGCAGCCTCTTACCACCCTCAAATCCTCTTCCCTTTCATGGTAACCCTCCCTGCTCACAGGGAAAGACGATGCCCCTGCCCGCCATGAGCATCCATCGTGCTCGATCTCACGATGCCACAAGAGGATGGCGACACCTTCCCTCACAGGCAGCACTAACCCCACACCAAACCATCCTCTCCAGGGTAGGGACACGGCCCCCATGAGCTCCACTTCCTCCAGAGAGGCAGGTACAGCTCTGCCCAGCCAAGGCTGCCCGGAAAAACCTCCAGTGCAGACAGCCAAGGTTTGTGCCGAGGTGGCAGCAAGTTCCTCAGCAGTGGTGGATTTCAGCCTTCAGGAACCGGGATTTGTCCCTGCCTGTGGTGCCAAGGACAGCAAGAGAAGGAGAGGGAGAGAATAAAAATCCTGCAGGAGAGAGGCTGGGGCAGAGAAGGGGGAGAAACAAGCTGGGGTGAAAGGATGGAGGGAGCAGGACAGCCCACCAGAAGTGAGCAAGAAGGGGAAAGTGATGGAGCTGATGCAACACAAGGGATTCATGCTGAGAGAATGGGGACAACTAGGAAAGAGAAGGAGGGGCAGGGAAGGCAGAAAACACTCCTTGTGTCCTGCTGCAGCAAGGATGGGGATGGTCTCGGATGGGTTGTAGGGAGGAAGGGGATGGGAGGGCCTGGTGTCAAGAGAAGCCTACAGCTGAAACAATCAGACCCAGCTAAGGAGGGGGTGGTAAGAGAAGACAGCGTGATCCCACCTGCTGCCCACCCCAGGACCTTCCACTGTGGATGGCACAAAGTGACCTGTCCTGGCATGTGCTGCTCACTGCCAGCTGTGCTCTGGCAGCATCCCCCACCCTGCTGCTGCCCAGATCCCTCACCTGGTCACCTCTTATCCCAGCCCTACCCATGGACAGCTCCCTGGGGTGAGTGGGGAGCAGACTCACACACAGCACCCTCACACAGGGACAGGCTCCCAGGGATGCCCCTCCACCCCTGGGTGAGCAGGTGGAAGGTGGAGGAGGAAGAGGAGGAGAGATGCAGGGAGCACAGCCCCAGGGAAGATTGCTGGGGTGTCTCTGGTTTGGTTGCTTTGTTGGGGTTTTGTTTGTTCGCCGGTTTTCCCAGCGCCTCAGCAGAAAGCACAATGCGGGCTGAGCTCCAGCTGCAGCTGATGGGGCCAGCCCTCGCTGGAGCCAGGGGAGCAGGGAAGGGAGGGAAGGAGGGAGGAAGGGAGGCTGCTGGTGGAACAGGCTACAGCTCCCCAGGACAAGGAGGCACCCCAAGCAAGCCCAGCAGTGTCAGCAGGACTGGGGGGGGGGGCAGGTGAGGAGGAGGAGGAGAAGGAGGAGGAGGAGGAAGGGGCGAGTTTGCAGCCAGGCCCAGAGAGGCAGGGTAGCATTGCCACCTGGGCACAGGGCGATGCAGGGGACATGGTGGTGAGCAGGGTCCATTCAGATCCTGCTGGGCTCTTCACTGTTACCCCCGCCTCGCTGGCTAACCTACCTCTTGTATCCCAAAAAGAATGTCTTCTTGCAGATTGCTGCTGGGAAGCACATCTTCCTTGCCTGAAGGAAAGCAGCTTTCCCACTGCTCTCCCTGTACCTGTAATTCCACATCCCAGCACTGCCCCGGACATGCTGGTAACAGCAGGTCAACCTCTACACAAGAATTGCCCAGCGGGAAGAGCAGGCGTGGGTGGGGAAAGAATGCAGGAAGAAAACATGGTCAGAGAAAGGGAATTTGAGGAAAAGACCCGGAAAGAGAGGCAAACTGAGGTGTGGAAGTCAAGCACGGCTTCATGCAAGAGCCAAGAGGGTTGATAGATGGGAAAGCAGGAACCAGATCAAGAGGTAGGCAAGGAGTGACAGTCCCCAGAGACAGTACCCAGAGACTTGGGTACTGGGAGAAGCATGAGGACTCTTCTCCTCATGGATGTGGGAAGGGGATGAAACATCATTCCTGGTGGTCACACCTCCACGTGCCAGGACTGTTTCCTGACCTGCAGCCCTCTGCGTCCCACCCACAGCTGCTGCACGCTTGCTCACTCCAGACTTCCTAATCAAGTGCAGACTCAGTGCTAATAAGTGACTTTAAGCAGGTCTGTCACTTTTAGACTTGAAATTGGGGTCAGAGGGCTGCGGAGGGGGGTGGGAGTGGCAGTGAACTGAGAAAGTGGGAACTCAATCTCCATAGGATCAACACTGAAGCTCTTGCAGGAGCCCAGCCCCAGGGACGGGTGACCTCCAGCCTGGTTGGTCCCTCCTGGAGTAACAGTGACCTCCTGTGGCTGCGGGACTGTCCCAAGGGGATGGTTCTTCCCTCCCTCTGCACCTTTGCAAAGCCACGCTGGAGCCCTGGAGGGCTTTGGCCACCCCTCACACAGGTATGTCTGAGATCTTGGAGCCAGGAGTGAAGGACTGAGCTGGTGCTTGGCTCCTGAGACCTCTCCACAGGACACATCCTGCACACCAGCGTGGACACTGGGAATGACTGTGCCCTCGGCTGCTTGTGGCATTGCCTGACTGTATTGAAGGCAGGGAGATGCAGCTCTGAGAGGGCTGTGGGTGGTGGGGAGCAGGACCCACATCCCACAGGACCGCCCTCCAAACACACATGAAAACACCACCTGGCCCCAAGGAACCTGCAGCGACTGCGGAGGGGATCTGAGAGGGGACAGAGTGAGGTCACAGAGGTGGGGCTGGCCCGTCACAGGCTCACTCACCTCCCTGGTGTCGTTGTCCTGGATCAGAGCGTACAGAGGCACCACCCTGTTGATCTCCAGCAGAACCGGGGTCGGGCTGAGCTGCTCCTTGCCGGGGCGCCGGCACAGGTGGCAGGTGGACGGGCAGCGCCCTTTCTCCTCGCAGTGAATCTCCACACCTGAGATGAGGTGGTCATCTGACAGCATCTGTGCTGTCAGCAGGCCTGACAGGTACGTGATGAAGGGCATGGATTTCAGCTCCTTCTTGTTCCCAAGCTCAGTTGTTTCTGGGTTAGGGAGAGGGAAGAAACCAAACAGTATTAAACAAATCTCAGCACAGGCCTCTTCCCAAAGCCAAACTGTGCTGCAGCCAGGATAAATGCAGCTGCTGAAGGTGTAGGCCAGGTGGGAGCAGGAAAATGGAAAGGTCAAGGAGAGAAGGACAAAAATAGGACTTGCAGGTCACTGCTTGGAAGTGTGAGCATTTCTAGATAAGTACGTCTAAACTGACAGAACTGATTGTTCTTCTCCCCTTTTCTAACTCATGTTCTTCTTTTTTCTACTTTGCATATCCACTTTCTATGCTCCAAAATGAGACAAAATCACTTCAGTATATCTTCCCTGCTAAAGAGAAGCACCCCCAAAGGGACCAGACCAAGGAGCTGAGTGCCCTTATCTCTACCCTAACACCAGCCCCCTCTAGTCCTTGTGGTCCTCAGGTCACTCTTGTGGGTGACACATTATCCAGGGCACTGAAATGGATCCAAAGAGGCTGTAAAAAGACTACACGGAGGGATGCAGCCCCTTGGCAGTGGGGGAGAGCAGGTATCAGAACAAACTCACTGCACGGAGAATAGATGGAGGCATTACCAAAACCAAACTGCCAACACTGCTTTCAGGAAATATTCAGGCCTTTGAAACCCACTGTGAAACCTCCTGGTGGTCTTAAGCACAAGACAATAAACGTGGAGAGCCTTTACTTTGTTCTGCGTTTGTCCAAACACTTGCTAAGGCCAAGGGAAGTATCACACTTGTGCATAGGAGACTCGACTCCAATGTCTGTCCTGTACACTTCCATTTAAATCCTTTGTAGCTGGGTTGACCCAAGAAAGCCCAACTTTTACAACCTGGTGACAGACCTACAGAAGAAAAGGCTTTCTCCATCTTATGGCTGTTGCCTGCAGCAACAAATTCCCAGTCCCGAGAAGGAGCGGAAGAGGAGCGAGGGTTGTCTCAACACGCTCGGCTTGCGGCGACATGCAGCAGATCTGGCAAGGCACAAGCCATTTGGAAATACAAGTAAACAGTATCCATTCATGACTCCCGGAGCCCTAGAGGGTAGGGACAGCCCTTCCCTGCGGTCTGGCTGTCAGGGAACACTTCTGTGCACAGCATCAAAACTGTCACAGGGAGAACGAGCAAATTCCAACCAACCCATGTTTTAGTGGAATAGAAGGGGGGCAGTTGCTAAGATAAATTAAAATAAGGCTGTAGGGAGATGTTTCAACATCTAGGGAGACACTGGTGTACACAGACATGGGAAACAGGAGCTGGAGCTGCTTCTTGGAGAGATTATTTTCTAGAAGATCAGCTCCAGGCAACTTCAAGTCTCATAAGGGAAAGCCATCATGCCTTGAAAAACAGGGTGGCAGAGAAAGAAGGAATTTATATGGAGATACCATGAGCCTCTTCTCACTTGTGAATAAGAGTAACATCTTTTAACATCACTACTAAAGTACATGAAGAAAGAGAAAGGAGATAATTACACTTTTGGCCTGCAAAGCTTCTTCACCAGAGCTGAAGCAGCTTTAGAGATCCTCCATGGAGAAGGAAGTTTTGGAGCCAAGGTTTAAGGGAGGACATGAACACAGGGCTGAAAAGACAGTGGAATCAGTTATCTCATGACTGGCAGCAGGATATCAAACCTTTCTTCTGAATTATTGGCTTTATAGCTAAGAATTATAGATCCCTATAATCCAACCAGCGGCAGCAAAGCCATTTCAGGAGCAGCAGTGCTCAGGTGGAGCTGCACAGGGGGAGGCCGAGTTCTGGAAATGAGGTAAGGTAGAAAACTGTGAGCAGAACAGGTCCCCTTCCCCAGCAGCCATGGGCTCAGTGACAGATTAACCATGGAGCCGGGTGATTCATGGCAGACCTGTGAGCAGAGCAGGCTTCATGGCTGAGGTGGAATTGGCTGTCTGCAGTTAATCTTCTTCAGAACAGATCCCAGCTGCACTGGGGAAAAGGATTCTTTCGCAGACTGACAAAGACCCATGGTGTTCCCTTGTACGAGGGCTCTGGGTACAACTCCAAACGAGGGAAATGAAATAGGATGTGGCTTAGCAGAGGCAAACTGGCTTCATTGTCAAATTGCCAGCTCTCATCCAGACAAACACTTGGAAGTCATCAGCACTGGATAGCAATTCCTTGTAGCTTTTGTGGAATGGGTTTCGGGTGCTTACATACAGCCCTAGCAAAATAATCCCCCAATTTCTGCTTTTGGAACCTATCTGGGAGCACCAGCAGCACACCCAGCTTGTGAGCCAGCTCCTCAGCCAGAGAGAGGCAGCAAGGAGGAGATGATCCTCATCTGCTTGCTCAGGTTCCTCATCCCTAGAGAGCTGGAGATTTCCCTGCTGGACACAGTGCTTCCCTCTCATCCCACCCACACCCCCACCCACCACTCAGGGCATCTCACAGAGGAAGTTTTCAGATCTGAGAGGTATTTTCCCTCCAAACCATATTCCTGCACCTGCCATTGCAACTGTAGCCTGAGAAGATGGGATTGGGATCCCTCAGTTTCCCCCTGCCCTACATCTGACATGAGTCTTGGTTATCTCTTCCTCTCCCTGCATGCAAGGAGAGGGCTCAGCAGTGAACTGGAGAAGCCCCACAAGTTCTTGTAGGCTCAGCCTGGCTTTTATTACCTATATAAAACAGGATAACCTCCCAGGGCACTCCTGCAAAGCCTCTGCTTCACTCCTGGGGAAGGGCTTTGCAGGTGATCGCTGCCAGGACGCTCCTAAGGTCCTTTCTGGGAAGAGGAGGAGACTCGGCTGCAGCAGCGAGGATACAGGGATCCCTTATCAGCCCCTGAATCTGAACACGCTGTCACTAACACTGCTGGCAACTCAGCTGAACCCTGGCAACATCTGTTTGGGAGCAGAGAGCCTCGGATGCAGTTGGACGCACTACGGCAACCTGTGGGAGTTATTAGTTTGTTTGCTGGAAATATGGATTTAAACAAAAAAAAAAAAAACAAACCAACAACAGTACCACAAAATAAATAGAATAACAGCCTCATGCCAGGCATCAGGCCTTGTGTAAGAAAGGGAGGATGAGCAGCACAGGGTGTACAGAGGTACCGTTTGCCTGCTGGGGTGCCTGGCTCCGTTTGTGGGCTCCATCAGGATTTTACAACCCCACAGCACGAGGTGTGTGCCTGCAGAAAGGGGTCCCTGCTCAGGATGCAGCAGTTGCTGGTGTGGGAAAACAATTCCAGCATTACCAGCAGCACCTCCTGGTGCCTGGACATGAGGGAGCAGGGTAACACCACTGCCACAACAAAAGCAACAGCAGAATGCCTAATTTGTAGTGGAGTGCTGTCCTGTCTTGAGAGCTCCCCAGAGAAGATGGGTTTCCTACTGGCCCAGCATTTCATACAGCACCTCTTCCAAAACATCCCCAAGTCATCCCCAAACTGGGAATCGCTCCACTTGCCACAACAATGCAGCCGTATCAGGGGTAGGATGTGATATCTCCTGAAGAGCAGAAATGCTTGGAACAAGGACAGGAGAAGGCTCTCCAGCTGGAGTTGTAGAGGGAACGACAGGAGCAGACGCAGGTAGGGATTCCTGCAGGCTCAGCAGGTTAACCCCACCAACACCAACAGGCTGCTCTGCTGGGCTTGATTTAGGACTGAGACTTGCATTTTATGCAAGGAAGAGGGAATTGTGGTCCACCTTCCCCATACACCACCCTTCACTGGACAGACCTAGTGCCACCACAGTGGGGACTTGTGGCCAGGACACACCCACTGACACAGGCTGCCTGTTTATCATCTGGTGGAATAATACCCTTTCTGCTGGCGAATCCATCCAAAGGGAGTTGGAAAGGAAATCGATAAATGTGTTTGCCTGGGAATTTCTCCTGCACTGAGATATTGTCAGTGCAGTGGCCACCAGGTCTATGAAGAGCTTGGACAGATTTAATGCTGCCCACTGTTAGTGACGGGCAAACACTGCTGGGGCTGTGAGAAAGGTGTGGGCACAGTGTCCAGGGGAGTTGGTCTGGCACATCCATCCGTGTGTGTGGGAAGGATAGGACAGGACAAGAGGGAATGGCTGGCAGAAGGCAGGGTTGGATGGGATATTAGGAAGAAATTCTTTCCTGTGAGGGTGATGAGGCCCTGTGCCCAGAGCAGCCGTGGCTGCTCCATCCCTGGAAGTGTCCAAGGCCAGGTTGGACAGGGCTTGGAGCAACCTGAGATAGTGGAAAGTGTCCTGCCCAAGGCAAGAGGTGGAACGAGATGGGTTTTAAGGTCCTTTCCAACCCAAACAATTCTGTGATTCCAGCCCTGGCTGAGGGGGAAACACTGCCCCAGCCAAACCATCAGACAATCACCAACGCCCCAGTCCCAGAGTTCAGCGTGTGCTGGGCAAGGGATTACACCCGAGGATCGCGACTTTTGGGACACACAGCCACCCCGCGGCATGAATCCCGCGTGGGAATGCCATCCCCCTGGGCGAAGGCGTGTGCTCAGCGTGGCCGGGGGGATGCAGGATGCGAGCGCGGAGCTCAGGCTGGGCACCGCGGGGGCAGCGCGGAGCCGCCCGCCGGACCCTCCCCGCGGCGGGGTCCGGGCTCGGCGGGGCAGTTGTGGCCGTGTCGGTCCGTGGGGCCCTGCTGCCCTCTCGTGGCACCGCGGCGGGACGGCGCTGGGATCCCGGGATGCGGCACAGCCCGGGATGCGGCACAGCCCGGGATGCGGCACATCCGCCGCCGGCAGCGCTGCCCCGCCGCCCGCGCCCCGCGGACCCTCCGCGCCGCCCGCGGGGTCTCATCCTTCCGTCCGCATCCCGGCCTCGCGGAGGGGAGTGCGGCACAGCGAACGTGTGACATCCCCTGGGTGTCAGGGCTTGATAAACTCCCGAGCCTGAGGCTCCGCGACGCCTTTTGATCTCCTGTTTGTAGAATGTGAAGGGGCTGGAATGGACCTTAAAGATCATCTCGTTCCAACCCCCTGCCATGGGCAGGGATGTCTCCCATTAGACCAGGTTGCTCCAAGCCCCATCCAGCCTTGCTTTGAACACATCCAGGGATGGAGCAGCCACAACCTCCGTGGGTAACCTGTGCCAGTGCCTCACCACCCTCACAGTAAAATATGGCTTCTCAATATCTAATCTAAATTTCCCTGTTTCGGTTTGCACCCAGAACTCCTTGTCCTGTCACCACAGTTCCTGGCAATGAGTATTTTTATGTCCACATTGCCTCTGCCCCTCTTCACACCCCCCTCTCCCTGACAACGATGTGCCTGCTGCTCCCAGCTGATTAACCAAACTCAGTTAAACACAACCCTGACATCCAACATCAAGGTGTGACCAGAGAGCTGCATCACGGTGCTTGTGACCGGTGACCCCTGGCCTGCCACAGCCCCGCTGCCCTGGGGATGATCCCAAAGGTACCAGCAGGGAGAATCTGGAGGCAGATCATCTCTGCTGCCTGCAGGTTGGACAGGCAGGATCTCACCTCAGCTTCAGAAGAGATCCTCGCAAGCCCGAGGTATTAAGAAAAAAAGAGCTCTTAGAGACCTCTGATAACCCTCTATGAAAGGGGACTTTGAAGGTATCCCTTGTAACATAGGACCTGGCTCTGCAGACCCTGCACAGCCCCCAGCGTCCCCCCAGTGCCTGCACCGGGTCCCAGGAAGAGCACCCAGAGCCCTGCCCAGGCAGCACCTCAGCGCTCGCTCCCCTCCCTCCAAAACACTTCAGCCCCACAAGGGTGGCTCCATGACCCCACAAATCCCCCCTCCGTGGCAGCTGGCTCCCTCTCTGCTCCCCCACACCCGCATGGCCCTTTCCCATGGGATGGCTGAGACCTTCCCAACCCTGCCAGCTGGATGTCTTGCTAGCAGCATGGGGCAGCCCCTTGGGACACGTCATCTTGTCCATGGGGCAGGGTGACCAGGTCCCTGGGCTGGACAACCTTCCCATCCTTCCTTGTCATGTAGGGTCCCCATACTTGCACATGATGGGTAAAATCATCAGCTCGTCATTGTCACCTCTAATTAAATCCAGAGAGTCCTTTGTTTTCTCCCCAGGATGCACCGAAAGATTATTTCCTATTTCTGCTATTGTTTTTCCCTCACACTGTTCGTTTTCAGGTGTGGGTGGCCTCACAAGATCTGCCAGACCACCCCAGTTTCAGTGTTTACATCCATTTTTCTTCCCTGTATGTCAGGGACTGAAAGACCATTTCCCTGGTGAGGCCAGGAACTGAGACTGAACCCTGTGTCCCCTTCCCTGGTGAGGCCAGGAACTGAGATTGAACCCTGTGTCCCCTCCCTGGGCACAGCAACACCCCCAGGGAGCCAGTGGGGCTTGAAACAGGGGACTGTAAATCTCACTCGTTTTCTTTTGCAACCCTGGCCAGGCTTTGCATCTGCTCTTGCTGCCTCTGAGTGCATCCACTGCCCACACTGCTGATCCCTGCTGCTCCAGGGATGTAGATCCCTTCCAAACGGACTATTCTTTTCTAAATAA
>VZTF01009440.1:545009-586983 GCA_013397755.1 Cnemophilus loriae
AAAGCCCATATACTTTTCCCTACTGAAACAGCAAAGAGAAACAGGTTAGTGAGCTGCTGCTGCTGCTCTAGCTGGATGTTTGGCAGTTAAAGGGATTGCAGAAAAAGCGCTGGAAGCAGATTTTGCTGGGATTTGGGATTTTTTTCCCTCTCTTTGTTGTGCTCAGCCAGTGCTGAAGGAGTGAGCACGCAAACACAGCTGTGTGATGGAGCTTCCATCAGGGCGACTTCCAATTTCTCCTGCTATAATGTGCTGGGAAAAGCTTGTGGAGAAGGGAGCTAAGGCACGAGGTGGTCGATGGTGCTGAGGCAGCCCAGGGGACTCAACTCCCCTTCCCTCCTGCGCTGCTCCGTGTGTTTGCCAAGGCTGCCAACTTATACATCGCTGTTCACATTCCCTGCTTCTGTTTTTTGGCTGGGAGAGGGCAGTTGCCCGAGGCATGTGACAGCAATTTGAGGAGCCTTTCTCCTCCAGAATGTGTATTTTGGGGAGGTGGTGATGATTACTGGGCTGTGCTGCAGTTCATGACATTGTAACTGAAGGCACGTTTCCAGTTCTATGGCAATGGCAGTTCCTCTCCTGGTTTCTTTTAAACATTTCTCCTGCGTCCAAGAACTGCTCCACACAGGAGGCTACCGTGGACCTGAATAATTAAAGCAATATTATCTATGATCATATGTACCTCTGTAATTTTCTGTTCCCGTGGATTTTTTTTTTTTTTTTGCAATAAACAGCACAACTACTAGCAATAACATTTCCTGGAGTGCTTGAAAAAAAATTTAAAAAAACTAAAAAATTTAAAAAGGAAAAAAAATAAAAGCTGGTCCAGTAAACTGAGCAGTTGGTTACTCCAGCCTGTTCCTGGTTACAGAGTTCAAACAAAGCATCTGTCATCTGTTTGTCACTCAGAGAATTAAGAAAAATAACACCACCCTGTGAGGCACCGGTGGGCCAGGACACTGCAGTTGGCGCCTGGGGCTCTGTCTTGCCTGCAACTCTTCCAGTCTGGGGTTTCAAGGAGAAAAGGGAAAAAGAAAACCTTCTGTCCCTCACCCAGGGTCTGCACGTCCCCTGACAAAACCTGACTGTGAGATGATTTTACAGAGCTCTTCTTGCTGTGGTGCTCCCACACAGTGTCATGATCATCTGCCAGACGAGGTGAAATGGAGTAATTAAGGATTATGTTGAAATAGTTTGGCTCCTGCTCTGTACCTGGAGGAAGAGCTTGTCTGGTCATACGTATGTGTTTGGTTTTTAAAGATTGTGTAATAAAGGAAAAATTGATCCAATTAAAAGTGCATTGCAAACGGCTCATTTTCTTATTAAAACACTTCATCTTCTCCCCTCGGTGGCAGATTGGATTTTACAGCCAGTGGGGATTAGATTTGGAACACAGTGGCTACGAGACCCTTTTTAGGTGTCAGGTTGCCGAGGATAAATCTGATCTTGGCAGGCTCGTGGAACTCTTCCTGACACTTCCCTACCCACCTTACAAGCAAATGCTGTGGTTTTGTACCTTAGCTCACACTGCCACAAGGGCAGTATCCTCGTCACCTGATGTTTCAGAAGTCTGGTTCGAGTTCACTGGCTCCGGGAGCATAACGGGACGTGGGAGCTTGGCTGAAAACTGCATCCCCTGTGTCCCTGGTCCATCCATGGTCTGCCAACGGGGACCTGTGGTGCAGCCAGGTGAGTGGACACATCAGGGCTCACCTAGAAGACCTCAGACTTTGGTGCACTTACACTGTGAGGGTATAAAACCCCTGGGTTTTTTCCTCTATTTGTAGTCCCCCCCCACCTTGGAGGCGCCAGCTCGGGCTGTTGTTCTGTTGCACCATGATTAAATTATTTTAAGGATCAAGACTCTGCCACAAGAGCTGAGCTGGTGAGGAAACCCAGTGTGACTGAGTGTGGGGGTTGTAGCTGTGAAGGTGCCTCGACCCCAGCTCGGGTGGTGCCAGCGTGGCTGCCAGAGGGGCTTCTGGATGGTCAGCAGGGACATTTCCTCAACAGGTACATCCACAGCACGTGCAGGTTCTCCCCTCGTCCAGCCACCTGGCTGATCTGGGTGAAGGATTTCATCACTTGGGCTCATCTCAGCTCTTTAAACAGGTATGAATTTGTGGTTTATCAAACATTCAACCCTTGCAGAACAGCTGCCATGTGGTGCTGTTAGACCTACCCTGCAGCTTTATCACAAGTTTTGATTTCTTAGGGTAGAACAGCTGAGCCATGGACATTGTTCCGGGCAAAACCAGGAGCCAGGGAATGAAGGGATGAGGAGGAGAGCCTGTTCCTCATCAAAGGGGGCAGAGCTACAAAAGTAAAAATAAAGCCAGATGCTTTGAGTCGTTCCTATTGTACAGCTTAAGTGATTTTTCTGGGTCATTACTCAATGTGAGGATTTTAAGTTATTTCATTTTGCACAACTAATTACTCTACTTGCCTGGCAATTTTGGATTACAATGAGCAGTGCATAAGGTCATTTAGCAGACTTAGTCACAGCGCATGTTTTAGTCTCAACTAAATTTCATGGCAACCAGCTAGATTGTTTTTACCTCCTCCGAACAAAATGTTGAAATCTGAGGGTTTGCAATAGTGACATAAACCAAGCAAGTAAGAGTGTTAAAAAGGTAATAGAGTGCTTGTACATAGGGACAGATCTCAGAAACAGGAGAATTCGATGTGTTCTACTTCTGACCAAGCACATATAAGGGAAACCCATTATATCCTTTAACAGATGAAAAAGTAGCCTTACAGCTTTCTTAATGCACCTGATTGCATCTAGGAAAGGAAGACTAAAGGTTCCTGCGGACTAGTTCAATCTTAATTGTGTTAATGGCAGTATCAGACCTGAAGGGAGACAATTGGAGCCTTGAAAGGGCAGGAGGGAGCCACAGGCCCCACTCTTAGAGGAATATGGACTGCTATTTTAGCAGAGCTCTAGGCTCTACTCTTAATTTTATGAAGGATATTTATGAAGATCTTCTGTCGAAACTGCTGAGTTCACAAGAAAGCATAAAGGCTGTCACCTCTTACAGGTAAATGCAATTCATGGAGTGTGGTCCCAGAGAAGAGTACTGGGGAGGGCAGAGAGCAGAAAGGCTTAGGGAATGTGACAGGACCTGCCAGAACACAGCCCCTCCACGGACTATTCCCATAAATGATCGATTACTGAGAGGGAACATGAACATCTTTCCCATCTGCAGCAGCCACAGGCTGAGCTTGCTGGGCACTCAACGTGGCCAGGGAACATCAGCCAAGGAAACACCATCTAGAGATCATAGGAAATTCAAGAAAAACAAACATTTCCCTCACTGCAGACCTAAAGTAACCTCCCAGCTGCGCAGTGGAACCCTCTGGATCTCCCCCACCCAAGCACACACATCCTGAGCCCATCAGCATCCCTTCCTGCTTCTCAGCTGGGCTTCTCCAGTGGGAATTAGCAAGCTGGAACAGCTCTCACAGAATCTCACCAGTGCTGTCAGATTGTGCACTCAGAGCAGCTCTTCCCCTTCCCTAAGCAACTCTCCTCCTCCTCACCAGCCCGAACGAGGAACCACAGAGCAACCAGCTCTCTGATGAACTTTTATCAGTGATTAAAGTAGTTCCCAGCAAGTGGATTTGCTGGATGGAGGGATCACTCTCTTCCCTGCTGTACATTTTCTGAGTCTCTGAGGTGAGGTGACTCCCAGCCTCCAACTCCAGTTTTATTATTATGGCACTGTATGGTGAGGAAAAGCCCGATTTGGGTTAGCTGTCCTTGCTGTGGCATTTCTCAACACCTTGTCCACCCCAGCCTCGTGACTGTGGGGACAGAACGGGGAAAAGAGGAAGCGTGGATGCCACGGAGGCACTGCTCAGCAGCAGCCAGCACTCCGGGGTATTACCCACACTGGTTTCTCCAGAAATCCAAAGCTCAGCACCACTGTGACAAAACCGGTTCCCTCCATCCCGCCAGGCCCAGCACATTCTTACACACAGCAGGAGCTGGCTGGGGACATCATGTTTGTCCCAGCTGCCAAATGAAGGTCCTCACACAACTGCTACCAACTTAATGAGGCACCGTCAGCGTTAAATGCTGGCTCCACCGGGCAAGAAAACCAATGTGGGCTCCTGTGGCACAGATCAATGGCTGGGTCGATCTCAAGGTCCCTGCTTGGAGGCCACTCAATGTGTTAAAGCATTGCTTGGCTGCACAGAGCCAGAGCAAGCAGCCCAAGAAATGGGCTTTTAATCACTCTGCATGAAGTAAAATTGGAGTTCGCTTTGGTGCGCTCACAGACTGAGGCTGTTCCTGTGAGGGAGCCTGGGGGATGCTCCCATGCCTGCCCCGAAGGAGCGCAGTGCTCGGTGTGCCACAGCTGTGCCACCGTGCCTGTCTGGCTCTCTCTTGCAGGATTCACTCCAGCAGATCCTTAGGAACAAGGGCAGGCTGCTCTGTCACCTCATTTCCCCGCACGTACTCCTCACCCACCTGCAGGAGGAAGGGGAACACTTGTCACTCCTCCAGGCAGAGCAGGCTGCCCGCTCTGTGCTGTCCCTGGCCAGAGGCGGATCCCTTTCCCTGCCCTTGGCAGAAGGGAGAGCTCTGCAGATACTGACCCTCGTCACAGGCTCTGTGCTGGCGTTGGGGCGGCTCCAGCCCCGGCACGGAGCCAGCGCCTGCCCTGGCACCAGCGGCGTGAGCTTCTCTTCAAAACCATGTTTTCAATTAGGGCTCGACGCGCAGATTGTGCTTTTATTGTTGGCGGCCTCCTCCTGAGGCCCGGCGATTGATTTATGAAGTTGATTAAAATATTAAAATAATTTTGTGTGGTGCTGCAAACACCCCGTAATGTGCATTTTTTTCTCAGAGTTGATGTTGTTCCAATTAGCTTGAGACTCTCCTGTCTCCCTCCTCTTGTGACCTGTTTTGTCCACTAACAAATTACAGTTATTCTGGCCCTACTTTTATATTTATTAGAGCTGATGCATATGTATACTCGCTGAGCAGTTCGGAACGGGCTGGTGAGCAGTGGGGAGCCCGGCAGGGCAGAGCTGTTCTGAGTGGAGAAGGCATCCAGAACTGTCTAGCCAGAGCTATTTATTCCGATCTGCCTTATGTCACTGGCAAAATGAGGGTAAATCAGTAGAGAAGTTGGGAATAAAATCCATCTACCATGAACAGCAAGCTCTTTCTCTTGGCTAACTGGGATTTCCCTGGGACAGAGCCCTGGGTTTCCCATGACACTTTCTCTGTCCACAAGCTGATCTCCCCAACAGCCCTGAACATCCTTAATGCCCTTCCAAGAGCATTTTCTGGCCATCAAAGAGCTAAATACAACACTGGTCACCTCTGCATTGCCCAGAGCCCCGAAGTTCAACCTCACCGACCCCACCAGATACCGAAGCCACAGGCGGAGCCACGCACAAAACACGAGGTCGGGGCCAGCACCAGCACCCGGTGCCCAAATGCTGCACAGTCAGGAGGGAAAGGTCTGTGTCCAGGCATTCCATGCAACCCCTCAGGGGATCCCTGGGGTACCATGAGTGCTTTGGTACTTCACAGGCAGTGGGAAAGGATGCTCTGGATGCCCCACAAATGCCAGGGCAGCCTGGCATAGCTCCAGGAGTGGGGGCAGGAGCCGGGTGGGGAGCGAGGGATCCACCTCGGCCAGCTGCATACCATGGACTAAAAAGGAAATTATTCTGTCAGTGAGGCACTGCTTTGCCTTCAGGCCCTGTGCCACCACCAGAGCTTTGTGGCTGAGCCACCGCTGCCCCTGACAAGGGGGAGGTGGGAGTGAGAGAACAGGAGATATTTCACCACCAGAACAAGCGCTGTTCACGTCTCCTCTGGCCCCAGCATCGTGGAACAGCAGCAATGCTTGTGCCAGGCTTGGACTGCAGCAGCTGCCTCTCATTGTCACCTCCCATTCTCCTGAGAAACCCTTGTCTGAGGTGGTGGTGCTGGGACCATGGGGCACTCAGGGTCTGCTCCCCACCAACACGTTTGTCCCTGGATTGCAGGGAGTGCTCCCGAGTGATTAATAACATCATGAGTACATAAACAACCCACCTCCACGTGCCTTCTCCTGCTAAACAGGGGCATTGCTATGGCAAACTTCATTTATCACTATTTAAAACCCAAACAAACGAGTACAGGGTGTTATAAATACGCTTACAAGACGAGCTGCACTGGGAGAACGCAGAAGAAAATGAGCCAAGAGCAAGGGAGGCGGTGTGTGGGAGAACACCTCTCTCCGCCAGGTTCCAGGGAGTGAGGCTGCTCTTGGCAGTGCCACCAGAGCAGGATGCAAGTGCCCTGATGACCTCTGTCACCATCAGCCCTAAGGTGGCTCTGTGATACACCACAGATGTTTTTTGAATAGAAAAATATCAGACCCAGGGAATATCCCCAACTCCCTGGAGGAGAGAGATGAATTGGCAAATGGAAGGCTACAGCGATAAGGGAGTTTTTATAAACATAACCTAATTGTATTACTTCAAAGTCCTGAAGTTTATTGCCCTGTTTAATGATGTGTCTCGTTATTTATGGTGTAGCACAATGAGTCTGCTATTGATTTAATGCACTTCCTTAAAGACTGTCATTGTCACAAGCAATAAAACAAAGCCATTCTGAGACAGCTCATTTATGTCACATCTCCATCAGCTGACCCCAGGCACACGAGGGCCACCATGGGGAAGGGGGTCACCCTGGGCAAGGATGGAGCCAGAGTGTGGAAGCTGAAGAGCAGGAGCAGGCAGGGTGGCTCAGGGATGCTGCCAATGATGTGCCACCTGCCACTGGGCACTCAGTTTGGGCCAAGCCTCCTGCCTGGGCCCGCTAACCAGCATGGTGATGGTGTATGCATGGGAAAGGGGGTGATGGATGGAAACCAGCACGTGACACTTGGTGCTTGTGCCCCTGCCCATTCCCGGCGCCCTCCTCACCTTTCTGGTACTGGAGCCAGAGCTGCTGCTGGACCTTCTTGCTGGGGAAGTGGATGGTGCAGCTGAACTCGGAGCCGTACAGCGCCTCCGCAATGTAGTGGGAGCCAAACTGCTGGATGAAGGAGAGCAGCTCCTCCCGGCTGCTGTCCTTGTTCAGGATCTTCAGGATGTTTGCAAAGCCTGTGGGAGGGAGGCAGGGGGTGGGCAGGTCGGCCAGGCAGGGCTGGCAGCCACAACCCAGGGGAAGGAGCCCCAGAAGTTCCCTGCTCAGGTCATACAAGGCCCCACATGGGTGCAGTTCCTCCTGCTTTGCCTCCACCTGATCCTTTGGAGTCCACAACCTGTTATTACCCCAGACTGTGGCTCTGACTTCCTTCTGTGAGTCCTCTCCCTAAGAGACTTCTCAGATCATTGTACGGGGATGTGCATGTGAACACGTGTGCACAAAAACACACACACACTCACACTCACACTCACACACACACACACACACACTCAGTCCTTGCCAGCTCGTCTGTTCTTCAGGCTGCTGGCACATCACTAACACTCTCCCCAGAGGATGTGCTTGGCCTTTGCTTGGCTGTATCCATAACCAGAGATGTTCTATCCCTACTGCAAACACCCGGCACAGCTGGTAACTATTTTTAGGAAAGCTGGAGACAGCCCAGAGGGACGTACAGGGCCGGGCTGGTGGCAGCTCCGTGGGTGTGCAAAGGTCAGGGCATCACTTGAGCAACATCCATACGGACGGCAGGGACCTCTGGCATGGGACAAGGACAGGGACCCTTGCTGCTCTATGGAGGTGAAATATCCTGGAGACACTGGTGACTTCACAGCACCTCAGCATCCCTTAGAGCTGGCTGAAAGCACCGCTTTGGTTCAGCGGTGGAACAGAAAACATACTGCAAGAAAATACGTCATAACTGTCACCAAAATGAGATTATCTGGCTGGTTGGTTGGTTGGTTTATTGGAAGAGAAGGCTGGTTTAATAAAGAAGCCAGAAGAATTCATTTTGAGCTGAACCCACGTATTTTTTTCAGCTCTGAGCAGGTTATTTCATTTCGGGGCTGTGCAGCCTGTTAGCGCTAAATCTTTTTTTTTCTTTCTCTCTCCATTTAAAAACTCGTTGATTTTTAAATAAAAAATGCTATTTTGAAATGAAAAGGCAAAACATTTCAGGTCGCAACAAAATGTTTCAGCATTTCTGAAACAAAATGCGTAGCTATAAAAACGTGGCAGTGAAATGTTTTGACATTTGCAGGATCCTCCCACCCACCCCTTCTTCATCTGTGACTCTCTGCTTTATATGACCTGCTTTTCCAAGTGCTTTGGTCCCTTTTGAAACCACCTTTTTTAAGGGACTGACTGGTTTTTGTACATACACATATACACAGCCACCCCAAAACAAATCCTCCCTGCTAGAGCTGCTTACTGGCTTCCTCTTGGTTTTGACCTCACCTCTTGCTGCACAAGCTCCCTGCTTCAGTTTCCCCCCTGTAAAACAGGAGGCAAATCTCCCTGCCTGCCTCTGCGGCAGCGCTGGGAACAGAGCATGGAGGAGGGAAATGTCAGTGGGATGCTTGGGGCAGAAAACCACCACCCACCCATGCAGACACACATCTCCCTGCCCCTGGAATCCCTCACCTGCAGAGAGCGTGATGGAGCTGAGCTTCACCCTGTAGAGGTTGCTCCTGACCCGCCAGTGCTGCACCATGGGGTACCCCATGGCCTCGTCGTACTTGATGTCCCCTGCAAAGAAAGAGCGGGTGGGTGACACTGCTGACCGTGCTCTGGGGAATGCTCAATGCTCCCGCCTTGCTACCTGCTGCAGGGGTGAGAAATGGGGTGGTGGGAGGGCTGGAAACCTCAGTGGTGATGCCGTGGGGTCCCCGGACTGCTGGCAGGACCAGCATTGGGCTGGCTGTGGCTGCCAGGAGCTCACACGGATGGAGAAGCTGCTGGGATGGACTCACACATCCCTCAGATTATTTCTGCCCCAGGCACACAGGAAGGATGGCACAAAGAGGGTGATGATGCCCCTCAGGAACCACACTGTGATCCAGGCTGGGAGAAAGGGTTGTTCCTCCTGTGCTCTCCCCGGGACACTGAACACGGGGCAGCTCATACCCGTGAGAAGCTGGAGATCAGGAAGAGGCTCCGAGAGGACGCCACGGCACTGCTCCTCCACGGGCAGCGGGATCACCAGGAGGCCGTCGGCCAGCTGGGGAAAGTCCTTGATGAAGTTATTCTCCCTGCAGAGAGAAAAAGACAACTGCAAAGCAACGATGCAGGGCACGGCCGGGCAGCGGGGCTGAGCCGCCCTGGTGGCACGGGGACAGGCGGCTCAGGAGGGCGGGGGACATCTGGAGCAGGAGCCCTGCCAGGGGATGAGGTTTGCAGCCTCCCCACCAGCCAGCCCTGGCTGTGCAGCCCTCTGAGGTGATGCTTAATGAGCTCCCCAGGGACTGCAGCTCCATTAGTGCTCCAGAAATATGGAACTGCTCTCAGCCTGGGGACCCGGCCACTGGATTTGGCCCAGATTTTCAAAGTGGGCCCCTGCAGAGGGGGCAAGGAAACAGGAATGGCTGCTATACCCTGAAACTGCCCCTTTCCACAGCTGCAGCATCTTCATGTGGACAGTGACCAAGCCCTGCTGGGGCTCCCCACCACAGGCACAACACCTCCACAGTTTTCAGCCCCCAGTGACTCGCTCTCCAAAAGGCAGAAAAAATACATTTTGCAGACAGACGCAAAAAGCCCCACTCTCGTGTACAGCTCACAGTGCAATTTTACCACACATGCAGGATCTTTTCTAACCTTGGCAGGTATAACATTGTATAATAGGCCCCTAATGAATTGTTTCTAGAACAACGGTACCAGGGAAATTATTTGAAATGGTGAACAGACAGGTCTCTGGGAGACGAGCCTCCCCCGGTAAGCGAAATGCCTCGTGCCTGCGCCGAGGAAACAGGAGGGGGGATTTTAAATATTGATCTTAGAGCCAAAATATAGGCCAGGAGGCTTCTCATCCCCCGGGTGTGGAGACAAAAGGGCAGCAGAGCAGAAGAAAGGGAGGTTCCTGCAAAATCAGGTCAGCCCCAGGAGCTTGGGGGAGGTTCAGACCGGCACCGCCTGCCCCAGCTGCATTTTTTGGAATAGATTTTCCTTTAAACAGCTGCTGATTTCACTCACCTTCCCTGGTTTTACCCCCCGTAGCCTGTCCCTGGGCGGGGATGATTTGTCATCCTGTGGTTGTCTCACAACTGGGGACACCCTGGCCACCTCCATGTGTCCCAGCACAGCGAGATGCTGAGTTCAGGGAACACTTCCCTGGGATCCTCCCATTGCTCTGGGGCCAAGATGTGGCCACTGCAACCTGCACCAGAGGTGAGCAGGAAGCCATAGCCCATAGTGCAACCAGCCTGGGGATGTTCCCAGCCCCAAGGCAGGAGAGGAGCACAGGGATAAGCGTCTGCAGGTGTGGACACATGTGTGGGGCACAGGAAGTGTGCAAGGCCAGACTGGATGTGTCTTTAAGCAATATGGTGTAGTGGAAAGTGCCCCTGCCCATGGCAGGAAGGTTGAAACAAGATGATCTTTAAGGTCCCTTCCAAACCAAACCAAACCAAACCAAACCATTCCATGATTCCCTGGCTGCACAGGCAGACTGCCTCATGCTACACCCCCATTTCAGAGTCACCAGCACCTGATTGCATCTCAGGAGCCTCACTTTCTGCATTGCCTCAGTGCAAAAAAGAAAAAGTGCTTTATTTTTCTAAGGGGAAAGGCCTCTCACTCACAGCGTGCTCACAAATCTCCAATTGATCCCGCTGGGCATGGGATCCCCATGGTGGAGCGTTCTGCTGCTCTGAGGCCTTTGCTGTCACAGCAATTCCAAATGGGGAACTGCAATTACTGTCGGAGCTGGGAGCCGTGTGGGTGGTGGGAAACAGGGCTGCAAAATTAGGCAAGTCGGTAGGGAACAGGGGAAGAAGCATGTTGGTGTCTCTGCTGCTCTGCCTCAGCAGAAAAGGGAAAACATCAGCACTGCCAAATCCCAAAGCCACGGAGAAGCGTGATGCTGCGCTGGGAAAGCAGGATGCAGCTGCACTGAGCCTGCGTGCCATCCTGGAGTGTGGGGACTGTCCCTTTCCTGTCAGGTCAGCTCCCCATCCTGCACCAGGGGGGAGCACAGGGGCCACGAGGGTCACTGCCTGCCCAGCCCCATATCCCACCTCTAAGACCAGGACGGGATGCCCAGGAGGAGGTTGGTGGAACCTTCCCAAGTGCTGTCCCACATGAGGGGACAGACCTGGTATGCCCCAAGGGACACAAAGATATGGCACGACAGATGCCAGAAGCTCATGTTCATCCAGCACCCTGCACCCTGACACAGGGCAGAGGAGATAGGAAGAGGCAGCATCTCCTCCTGCCCCCACCCGTGCCATGAGCCTGTAAAACAGCTGTCCCTGGGCATATCCCAGCTCATCCACGAGGCAGGACAGCCCCAGGGGCTGGTGGTCCACTCCTGGGCAGCTCAGGAGGGAGAAGCTGAGGCATGAGGGGACCTACACACAGCAGCTGCTGCTCAGAGCTGCTGCCTCTATCAGAAGGTATTTACTGAACAGCCACGTTCTGCAGGACCACTCTTGTTATCCATTTGTTCAACTGTTCCACACTCGAAAGGCCAAGGAAAAACCAGGGGCAGGTGGGAGCCAAGGAGTGGGCACACGCATCAGCACGTGCCCACAATGTGCTTCCATCATTGGAGGGAGCAGCAGTGCAAGGCAGGACTTCAGGAGCACTTCCATGATGCATTCTTGCTGCCAAACCCTTCCTGCATCTCTTCCAGCTCTCCCCACCTCCAGCCCCCTGCTCCCTGCCATCCCAAGGCAGGGATGAGCCAAAGCCACGCACAGGGAGCACCCCCTGGGCAGAGGGTCTGGGCACAGCACAGTCCCTCTGCAGAGTCCTCACTGCCTCTGCAGGTGCAGGATGGTGTTGGGGACATGCCAGGCAGGGCACACTGCTGCTGGGGTGTGCCCAGGGCACAGCATTCCATGGATCTGCAGCCGGCAGAGGGCTGCAGCTCCTCTTCCACAGGGCCTTTTTAATAACCCTGTGGCTTGCACGCTGCTCGCTGTGGAGGCACAAAAAAGAGTCCCTGCCAGACTTTTTTGCTCTCTGGAAGCTCTGATCAAAGCATCGGGCTCTGTGCAAGGGGCAGGGACACGGATGAGGGGAGGGATGTGACAGCATCCCTGTGCACGTTTTACCACACGTGCCTCCAACTGGGGCACAGCCGAGCCACCAGCACCTCTGCACGGGTGTGGGGTTCACAGGGTTATTCCAGTGGGATCAGGTGGGGCCCAGACAAACCTGCCAGCCCCACGACATCCTCCTGTGTCTCTTGTTCTGCCCCTGGCATCTCCCCAATGGAACGGTTGCCCAGGACTGACTGGAGCAGTGAGCACGCTGCTCTCTCCAGCGCGATGCGCACGGAATCCACTCCCCAGCACAGCACTCTCCTGCTGGGGATCTGAGCATCTCCCAAGGCATTCTGCAGATACTGAGTCATTACACGAGGAAATGCAGTTTCTCCCAGCAGCATCCGACCCAGAACATGTGCCTGCCTTGGAGGGAACTGATTCTATATAAACGAGCCTGATGCTGGGAAAGGTCAAATGGCCAAAGGCTTTAGTGAGCTTGGATACTGGCAGGGTGGGCTGAGGAGGAAGGCAGCCACCTGGATTAAACTGAGCTCAAAATCCTGGCTTTGATGGACACTTGGTGTATCCTCGGCCGAGTCCTACAATGCACCCATTGCCTGGGGTGACACAGACAACTCAGGGCAGCTCCCACATCTCGGGGTGACAGCAATGAGCAGCTGCTCAGGTACCAGGAGCAGGGCTCAGGCAGCAAGAGCCTGCTGTGCCACTGTTCTCCTGTCCTCCTGAAACCAGACACACAAACCAGCTGTGTTTTTGGGAACTGTGACCTTTAATAACACAGCCAAGGTCATGCAGCAGAGCCTTGGTGCAGCGCTGGGCTGCATCGCTGTGCTCCGCAGTGCTGGCAGCAGCTCACACAGCCCATGGAAAGCCTCCAGAAAGGACCAGTATCCCAGGGCAAAATGGGGTTTGGGGGGAGCAGGAGAGCCCAGTGCAGGCACTGGGGAGGAGCTGGAGTGCTGTGGTCTTCCAGGATTGGGCAACGGCTGCCGGATCCTGCTCCGTGGCACGATTCTGCTGGCCCTGGGGCACCGTGATTCCTTGCTGAGATGCTCAAAGCCAGAGCCAAGCTGGCAGTGGGATTTTGGCCTGCAGCAGGGAAAGATCAGCTGGTGGCTGACATGCATTTCATTTTCCTGTTAGCAACACCGCTGGGTGAAGGAGCAGCTTCTCCTCCTTAGCTCAGTCAGCTGTGGCTTCCTCCCTTGGCACTCCACTCCCACAGGACATGGCCCCGAGGACGGACTCTGCAAACCAACCCTTCTGGAGACCTTCCTTGCAGCTCTAAAACTCCCACTGAACATTCTAAGCATCAGCTGACATGGAGCTTCCTGCCCCCACCCAGCACTGACAGCGGATGCACACCCTGCACCACAGCACCTGGGCAAGTATATTCATGAAGGGGTAAATATATATATATATTATATAAAATGACCCCACAAGTGATTAGCTTATGCCCTGAAGTGTGAGATTTAATTACCCTTATCTGAGCCAGCACAGCTACAAATGTTAATCACATTATCATCCAGCAAGCTTATGTTCAGCAAAGTGCTTACTCCAGGGCCGCCCTTTCTGCTATGCAAGTCTGAGAGGACGCCTGCTCTGGCAAAGAATTAGTTATTAATCTTACTTCTTTCTGTCCCACAATGGCTCGAGGAGAACACTATGGATTTGAGGTTATTTAGTGCCAAGTTTTCACCCAAATCTCCTTTGGAGAAGCTGCCTGTTCGGGTGGCTGCAAGATCAGCAGAGCCCAGCCTGACGCGGGGACATTGAGAAATAGCTTCCTTTTAGCTTGTCATCTCCAAAAAAAAAAATTGATCTGGAGTCACTGAGAAACAGAAAAGAGGGTGTCCTGCTGCCACAGCCACTTAGGAGAAGGTAAGCACACTGTAAATCTCCCCCAGCATGTCTCCATGACCTCAGGCACTGGTGAATTATAAAGGTTTAATGCAAACCCTGTGAAGCAGCAGTTACTTACTCCAAATTTACTGAGCATTAATTTCAGTGAGGCCTCGCTCCTGTAGAACAAGGCAGGATTAAAGAGGAGAGACCAGTTGGGCTTTGCCAGGTTCTGGAGCCCCTTCAGTTCCCCAACTCTCAGCCTTAACCACCGTTTGCAATGAAGTATGGTTGGACCAGGCTGCAGGGAAAAAGGAGAGCACCAACAGCATCCCTCCAGCAGCGCCTGATGCTGTGGGTAGGACCCGTCCCTGTGCTGCTTGTCCCTCCATGTCCCCAGCGTGTCCCACTTCAGTGCCAGCAATAAACAGCCTGACAGTATCCAGTAGCTGCCTTACCCCCTGGTTCAGGGAGAATTAGCATTTAAATTGAGGTGTTTCAGGAGGTAAATCACGCCAGCGCTGGGGCACGGAAGCCCTGGTGCTCCTGGGCTGGTGTGAGGTGTCTGCATGGCTGCTGCTCAGCACCATCCCCTCCACGCAGCCCCACACTGAGCCCCAAAACCCTCCGTGGGGCTGGGAGCTCCTGCTCCCATTCCCATCAGAATTGTGCTCTGCCAACACTGAACCTGATCTTCCCACAGAGCATCTCCAAACATCCCCCAAATACTATAGCCCTCCTCAGGGCCACACAGTCCCAGCAAGGCCACTGAGCACTGAAGGAAACTCAGCCAGCAGTGCCCACCACTGTGGCACTGAGAGTGAACATGAGGTTCATGATTCACCATCATGGAGAAAAAGTGCACTCTCTCCCGAAGCCATTTCTAAAGGAAACACAAAGGAATTTGCTATGAGAGGAGAGATGGAGAAGCTGTGAGCAACAACCAGAAACACCCGCGGCTGGAGAAAAGCAAAAGAATCATAGGACCACAGATTTGTCATTCCAACAGGAATTTGTCATTAAAACTCATCTCGTTCCACCCCCTGCCATGGGCAGGGACACCTTCCACTATCCCAGGTCGCTCCAAGCCCCGTCCAACCTGGCCTTGGACACTTCCAGGGATCCAGGGGCAGCCACAGCTTCTCTGGGCAACCTGTGCCAGGGCTTCCCCACCCTCACAGTGGTTCAGCAGCCTTGTCCTGAGCCTAGAACCTGGTGGCAGGGCCACCCCTCCTTGAGTGGAAGGTCTGGGGAATGCCCAGCACCTGTGGATGGAGAGAAACCCACCCATCTGCAAGGGGCTGGAGCTGCTCAGGAGAATCCATGTCTTGTTCCATGTATCTGCTCTTCAAGGTGTCTCCCTCCATTAGCTTTGCCACCACTGGCAGCCAAAGGCTCTGACCTTGTCAGCTTCCATAAGTTCAGCAACTTCCAGCTCTTTTACAATTTGATGGAGAAGACGACAGACAGACCCCCTGGAGCAGCTCATGGAGCTCCTGCCCACCACGCTGTGGCCACTGCGAGATGACCTGGGCACAGTTTCCCCGTGGGAATGATTTGTCCATGCTGAGAGAGCCGGAGCCAGGCTGGACACGTCCTGTGGGCGCTGATTCCAGCGCTGAGCCGAGCCAAGGCTCCCACTGGTTGTTTGGGTGCTGTTTGCAATCCTTTCCCAAGTGCTGCTCCAGCAGTTCCACGCCTGGCGCTTTCCTTGGCATTGTTTGTAACGAGGCAACAGACACAAAACTCCCACTGACTCCAGAGGAGCCAGGACTACCCGCTGGGGCTCCCCAAGGCGGCTGGTGCCTCACTGCATCCAGCTCCTCTGGGATTTGGGCACAGCATCCTGCAGCCGGTGGCTTCTCTGTGCACCAGCAGCCCCAGTTTTCAAGGGAAACCCACACCCCAGCTGCGGTGCCCTGGGAAGCACAAGCACAGCCTTTTAATATTAATATTTGCCTTTCCAATGTAAATGCAGACCCAGCTCTTCACTCAGCACACACATCCATTCTCTTTAACAATTTGAGATCTTAAACATTTTTTTTTTTCCCCCCCCTCTCCTAAGCTTCATTGTTAACCTTTAAGATGAAGATAAGGCATAAAGGTTTGGAAAGGAATCAGGAGAGACCTTGGAAATGAGCCAGGGGCAGTGTTAATACTGGGCTGCACATCATATCTCTTCGGTTCTTCTCTCCCCCCAGGGTGACTCGGACTGCTCTTGACTACCACCATGGTATTACAAACTCTAATGAGGTTTGGAAAATAAGAAACCCACTGCGGCGTGGGAGAAACTAATAGAAATTGTTTTGTCTTCTCTCTATTAGTCATTAGAAGCAGAAGAAAAACAGCCACAGGCAATGGCAGGGCTGCAATACCACCACACATTTCATATGCTGGCACTCCGACAATGTCATTTCAGCGCAGTTAGTGCTCCCGCTTCCCCGCCACACCAGACCTCCCGCATGCCAGTGTGGGCTCCAGCTGTGCCAGCATCCCTGTGCCACCATGCCGAGCCCGGGGCGATCCCAGTGCCTGCCCGAGGTGCCCATGCAGGGTGTTTGGCCAGCCCATGGCTCTACCAGCACAGACCATTGCCAGCCTGGTGTCCCCAGGGGACAGGCCGTGCCCAGGCAGGGGACGCTTCCATAAGCAGCAGCACTGTCAGGCAGCCAGAGCATATGGAGAGTTAGCTGGGATTTGTGACTGCAGCTGCAGAGTTGTGTTTCTGTGTGTGAAGTTAATTACAGAACCACAAAACGATGCATGGAGCAGGATGACAGCACCTGCAGCGACCTCACCCCTGCCATCCTCCCAGGGAACTGTTGGTGCCAGGAGCCAAGCCCCAATCCTGGGCTCAGCGAGGCGCCCGGAGCAGTTCTCACGTCCCTTCCCTCCTCCCAGCTCTGCGGCCATCACACCCCAGTTGCCTGACGACAAGTGGCAGTGCTGCCACACCCTCCAGATGTTTGCCTGCTGCCCACGGGCACGGGCACAGATGGCGAGTGGCAGCGTTCCCTGGAAAGCTGGGGCCAGGCACGCAGGCTGCTCTGCCTGGGCTGGGCTCCTCCAGCCCGTGCTGGGGGAAGAATGAACTGGCACAAATGCCTCGAGCTTTCATCTCCAGGGAATTGTTATTGAAGGCAGCAGCCCACGGGACACTCCTGCAGCCCAGGCAGGGGGAGAGCACAACAGCAAAGAGCATTGTTGGGGCACAGGGAGCAGGGCAAGGGATGCTGGGCCTGTCCCCACCACCTGCGTGGATGCCACCAGCATTCAAACCAGGTCATGCTGCCCAGGAACCAGGTGCAGTGCAAGATTTAGGGCATCTGGATTATGCCACAGGGGACAAGAGGGCTCCCAGCAGAGCTTGTCCACCACTTTTGGGACACTGGGTACAACTGACGGGGCCCAAGCCCAAACCCAGCACTTGCTTTCAGGTTTATGCAGTCATGAGCTACACTGCAAGAACAGGCAGAACAGCAAATCCTCCACCTCTGGAGAGAACGCTTGGGATGGGAAAGAGGAAGACAAGATTTTTCTGCTGCACTGAGGACTGCATCCAAGCCCTGCTGCTACCTCGGAAGCAGGTATGGCTCGACAGCTGGCATAGCTGTGGAGAGCTCAGATATCCCCACGCTGGTGACTGTTCCTGACTGCACTGCCTGGAGCAAGGATTCGCATTGCTAAGTCAATGTCAAGCTGATTTAGTCCTTGCATGGGGAATCTCCATCAACCAGTGCTTGCACTAGCAAGGAGGAGCAGTGACGGGCTGCTAAATGTCAGCCTTGTCCCTGGAGGTGACACTGAAGCAGCCCCATGGTGTGAGCAGCACAGACCCGCAGCCCAGCTAATGGGGACCAGCACAGTGCCCACATAACGATGGAAAAATGCTGCCATCACATCCTAAAGTCGTGTGATCACAATTTACTGCCTCAAACCCTCCTGTCTCACTCTCCTCTTGCTTTTCAGCCGAACATAACCCTGATTTTCATGTGTCCCGAGTGGGTGCAGAGCTCCCATGGCCCAGGAGCAGCTGCAGCCCTTGTGAGATGAGGAAGGAAGAAGCAGCAATTCCTCTCTGCAAGGCCATAAAGCCAATAAGGACCCCCTGGGATGAAAGGTACTCCATAAATCTGAGCTGTTATTATAAAACCAATCTCCACGGCATCTCTTAATAATGCAGATTACTGTGCAGTAACACCAGCTATAATTAATATCATAAAAGTCAGAGATGGGAAAGGCCGGCAGGCCAGCAAGGCCATCCCATGGACTGCTCCCCACAGCACAGGGAAAGGGGAAAACTCCTGGGTGCCACGGGAGCTTGGGAAAGTGAAGGCAGGCTTGGCAGTGCCAGGCACCATGAAGGGAGCGGTGACAAGGAGGGGGTGGCACATGGATCACCACATCTCTGCCAAACCCAGGAGGGGAGCAGAGCCCAGCTCTCGGTTCTGCAAGGACCCAGTGCCAACCTCTCATCCCTCCTCTCCTGTCCAGAGAATCATGGAATTATTTAGGTTGGAGAAGACCTTTCAGACGACTGAGCCAAGCCATTAACGCAGCACTGCCAAGGCCACCACTAAACCATGTCCCCAGCTTGAGACATCCACGTGCCTTTTGAATCCCTCCAAGGATGGTATAACTTCACCACTGACCTGAGCAGTCTGCCAAGGTTTGACACCACTTTCGGTGAAGAAATTTTTCAAATATCCAGTATAAACATCACCTGGGGCAACCTGAGGCTGTTTCATCTTGTCCTATTCCTTGTCATGTGGGAGAAGAGACAAACCTCTCAGTGTCTGCTCCTTTTCTCCAGGCTAAACACNGACTGAGCCAAGCCATTAACGCAGCACTGCCAAGGCCACCACTAAACCATGTCCCCAGCTTGAGACATCCACGTGCCTTTTGAATCCCTCCAAGGATGGTATAACTTCACCACTGACCTGAGCAGTCTGCCAAGGTTTGACACCACTTTCGGTGAAGAAATTTTTCAAATATCCAGTATAAACATCACCTGGGGCAACCTGAGGCTGTTTCATCTTGTCCTATTCCTTGTCATGTGGGAGAAGAGACAAACCTCTCAGTGTCTGCTCCTTTTCTCCAGGCTAAACACCCCCAGCTTCCTCAGCTGCTTCTCATGGACTAGTGCTCCAGAACCTTCCCCATGTCCACTCCCTGCTCTGGACACGCTCCAGCATCTCAAAGTGCTTCTTTTTTGTGAGGGGCCCAGAACTGACCCCAGGATTTGAGGTGCCCCTCACCAGTACTGAGTACAGAGGGACAATCACTGTCCTGGTCCTGCTGACCACACTATTGCTGGTACAAGCCAAGATGCCACTGGTCTTCTGGCTCACCTGGGCACGCTGCTGGCCTCTCTCCCAAACCCTTACGGGTGTCACCATCGCCTTTTCACAAGGTGGACTCAGATGACCTCAGGGAACCCCCGGACAGCTGTGTGGGGACATGGGTCAGGGGACATGAGTGTCCCCTGAGGGCCACAGGCTGGCCATGGCAGGGCAGGCTCTTTGCAGGAAGAGCCCACGTCCCGGCCCACCTTCCCAAGGGATGAGCACTCCTGCAGACCCTGCACCTCTCGTCCCACAAGAAGCTTCCAGAGCCAGGAGACACAACCCTGCCATACACACACAGACACCTCAGCAGCATTCCCAGCCTGGGATCCCTCTGCCTGCTCCCACCCTGCCCAGGGAGCAGCACTGCTCCTCACTGCCTCCCAACCCAGCTAACACACAGACCAAGCCCCAAGGCCCTCTGCCTTCCTCCACGTCCCTCTCCCATCTTCCTCCTGTCCTCCACGCTGCACCTGCGTGGCGCTGGCACTGCTCCATGCCACCCTCGTGGAGCTGGCAGTGTGGCAGTGGGCAGGGCAGGAGGGACAGCTCCCTGCCTGGGCACAGCCCTGCGCTGCCCAATTAGTGCTGCTGCGCGGCGGCTCCGTGTGCGCTGCGGGATCAGCTGTGGGAATGCAAATCTGCACCTCCCCCGCCGCAGCAGCCGCTAACAAGATAATGAATATTTTCATCAGCTGCAGAGAACACAAACATCTGCTCAGGCACCGGCACTGCCGGGGCTGGGGGAGTGGGGAGCAGGGGTGCAGGGGGAGGAACAGCGCCCTGGCATCCCTCACTGCGGGGGCAGCAGCTCCACTGCCAGCAAAAGAAAAGTTCTGGTCCCTGAGGCAGCAAAAGCCCATGGCTGACATTCCATCAGCTCCAGTGGGTGCTGGCACCATCTCTGACAGCAGTGCCTTGGCTCTGGACTGTGCCTGTGTCTGAAAGAGCCTTCCACCCCCTGCCATGGGCAGGGACACCTCCCACGGTCCCAGGCTGCTCCAAGCCCCATCCAGCCTGGCCTTGGACACTGCCAGGGATCCAGGGGCAGCCACAGCTTCTCTGGGCACCCTGTGCCGGACTTTGCCACCCTCTGATTGAGGAACTTCTTCCTAATCTAAATCTCACAATCATGGATGTACAATTGGTTTTGGGCTTTGGCTACAGGGGCAGCTTCCACCGTGGCCATCCCTCTTCCTCCTCCTCCTTCTCCCTGGGAGCAGTGGGGTTCTCATAGGCAGTGACCAAACAGAAGACACTGACTCTGTGTGAGGCTATCCTGCTGCCTGCACAGACAGGAATGAAATGGAGCAGCTCACAGGTGCATCCAGAGCTGGGATGGGGCAGCAGGAGCAGGAGGTGGTTGGGATGGCCATGTCCATGTTCACCAAGGATGTGATGGCCCATTCCCTGAATCATACCTGCACCTGGTGGAGAACCACTCTGAGAACCTCTAGTATTTGAACAATCTCTGTTACAAAGCACCTCTTCCACCCTGGGCCTTGTCTGACACTACACCTGCTTTTGTTTTTCTAGAATAAAAAGTGCTTCCAACCTGCTGCGGAAGCACGTGGCTGCAGACTGGGCAGCACCAGCTCAAAGCCACACAGTCTGTCATCCTTTTTGGTGGGATGAGAACCTTGAAATGGAATGAGATGTAAGAGTGACCTAACTGATGGAATTCTGTGCTAATTGCATGAGTCATTTATGCACTAGATTGGAAAAAAACCTCACTGCTGAGCCTGGCCAGTGAAGATGCGCTCAAAATACACAGTGTGTGTCTGTGTGCAGCCTGCTGTGGGCTCTGAAACACCCCACACATCCCACAGCAGACCCCACCTCCACAGAGCTGCTGAACTCCTAACAACCCCTTAGCTGCCACTCAGGACCACGGCATGAGGTGTTAGCCTGGCTTGGAAAGACATTATTGCTTCCAACCAGCGTGTCTGAGGCTTCAAAGTTGTGAACAGGTAATAGAACTGCAGCAACAAACAATAAAAAGATGAATGGAATGGAAGGCAGCCACTGGAAAAGAGATCCATCCATTATCCCGGCCTGAAGGGTAATAGGTAAACAAGGCACTGGTGCACTGGCTGGCGCTGAGCTCGCCGGCACGGGAATAATAAACAGCACAATTACAACTCCTGTGCTTGGAGGTTTCAAAGAGAGGGAGAAAAATGGGGGAAAAAACAATGGCGTTAATTTAACCACTTACAGACATGACATTCGTGTTGCTGAGGGGGAAGCAGGATGACCCTGCCAGGGCTGGCACGTGAGCTCCAAGCCAGGGGCACCAGCAAAGCCCCTCCAGCCTCTCACACCCAGATGTGATGCTGCACCCAGCTGAGCCCCCATCCCAGTCCCTGGCAGCACCCACGGGTGGGAGGGCACCAGGTGAACAATGGATGGGTGGAGATGTTCCCCAAAACAGCCCTGGCAGGGATGGCACTGAGCTGCCAGCTCACCCCGCTGGTTTATTAAGGGGTGAGAAGCATCGAGGGGAAGAAGAGACAGATTTAAAATTAACTTGCCAAACTCCCCATCAATATTATGACAATTCCCCACATCAGCTCAGTGACCTGACAGCATGAACGGAGCTGTGTGGAGGCAGAGCCTACTGGAAGCAGTTGGGGCAGTGCCCATCCCTTCCTGCAGCACCCCCCAACACCTCAGGCACCTCAGCACCACCTCCAACCTGCTCCTTCCCTTGCCCAAGGCTGCAAAGAAGCAGCAGCCCTGTTTTATAAGTGGGGATGGGCAGAACAGCATCCTCCAGGGACTGAGGTGCAGGGGGAAGGGAAATTCCAGTTTGCAGAAGGTGCTGAGCACAGCACAGCCCAGGATCCTCCAAAGCCATCCTCCCTGGACATGGAGAAGGGAAACCACTTGGTGCTCAGCGGGGAGGGAGCGCCAACGCGAATGCTCTCCCTGCCTCCAGCCACCAAACCATTCTGGCTCCTCATCTGCCCTCAGCACCTCGAAACTCCCTGGATTTGCTGCGTCTCTGCTGGGAGGAATCAAACAGGGGCTGTGTGGGTGTTCCTGTGTCCTGGGGCTTTGCCAAGCTGGAGCAAGAGCCAGGATGAGAGGCGGAGGTAGCGATGGGAAGGGACTCTGGTAAGGGCAGACAGCTGCTCCCAGGGAATGCTCTGCCATGCATTTTCTGACATACTGTTTGCCGTGCAGCAATAATCCAGCAAGTAAAGCTGGCTCCACGGGCAGTATTTTGGGATTTCTCCATATTAATGGCATAAAAGCAACAGTCTGAAACTGCAAACAGCTTTTAAACAAAAATATCTATTCCCTCATGGCAAAGAGACGGTACAAAAACAGATAAAGTACGAACAAACAACCCATTTGGAAAATAATTCCTCAGTGATTTGGGAACGGCACAGAGTTCAGGCTCTGCCCCACCGTGAGGCAACGGGGGGAAAATCGCTCTAATCTAGTCTTTAGTGAGCTGCATCCATTGCTGAGCCTCCCAGCTAGACCAGGAGGTGTGACTGGAATAGATCAGCTCCAATCCTATCTACTTATTAACCCCACAGAGCATTTTGCCAATGGGAGGAACCTTTTTTGAAGAAAGGAGAGGGGTGCCTGGAAGAAGATGGCTCTGAATGTGCTTTTGGCTCAGCAGTGAAAGAAGCAAGGGAGGCTTCTGGTGAGTGATGGAAGATCCCTCTTCAGTCCCCTCCCAAAGTGCCCACGAGGGACTGCACAGGAGAAGCATCACTGCAGGAGTGCTTTGATTTAAATCCTTGCAATCAGGCAGCAGCAGCAGCGATGCCATGGTGCACTCCTCCGAGCAGGAACCTTGACGCTGGCATGTCCAACAGAGCAGTCGAGCACCCCAACCTCCACAGAAATAATTAGTGATTATTAAGCCACCTCAGGACACACGAACCTGCCCACAGAGCTCCTAACTCCTGATGGCTGGAGCAGAGCTGCAGGGATGCTGTGCTGCTCACATCCTGCTGGGCTGAGGCTCCAGGAAAAAGTTTTTCATGGAAAGAGAGGTTAAGTCCTGGAACTGTCTGCCTGGGGAGGTGGTGGAATCACCATCCCTGGCTGTATTTAAAAAAAGACTGGATGTGGCACTCGGTGCCATGGTTTAGTTGAGGTGTTAGGGCATGGGCTGGACTCGATGACCTTAAGAGGTCTCTTCCAACCTGGTGATTCTGTGATTCTGTGATTCTCTGTGGAGGATTGTCACTGATGGATGGGGAAAAGGGCCCTTGGCACCAGCACGAAGGGCCATGTGAGCAGGGACAGGTTCTAGGCAGCACCACAAGGTGCTCCATCAGTGCTGGGGTGTATATGGAGCACACAGCAGGAACCTGTCTGGCTGCTGCCCAGCCCTGCTGGGCTACACTGGTCTCAGCAGCCAGGATCTGCTTCCTCCACCCATCCCCTGGGTGTTACCATCTCCTCAGTCATGCAACTGAAGTCTTTGGATAACGGCCTGAGCCCCTTGGATAAAGTGACATCTATTAAAGGGGAAACACAAAATCTGGAGCAGCACTGACCGCAACCACACGCTGGACTGAGGTCTAGGACCTCCCAAGCTGTGCTGCATCTTCACATCCGTCTGTGCTCTGCATCCTGGAGGTACCCGCTGCACATCCCAGCCTTTCCAGCTGGTCAGATACAATAAAGCCACAACTGCTACACCTGATACATGCCAGTGATGTGCTGAGCACGGCCAGGAGGCTGCCAAGAGGATGGACCAGGCTCTACTCAGTGATGCCCAGCAATGGGACCAGAAAGAGGTCCAGGAAGTCCAGGAAGTTCCATCTGAACATGAGGAAGAACTTCTTCACTGTCCAGTGACCAAGCCCTGGAACAGATTGCCCAGAGAGGGCATGGAGTCTCCCTCACTGGATTATTCAAGAACTGCCTGGATGCAGTCCTGTGCCATGTGCTCCAACTGGACCAGATGACCCAAAGTGGTTCCTTCCAACCTGGCCCATCTGCAGCCACCAGAAGGGCACAGACTAATTCATCAGTGCTGCAGCCCCTTAGGTGGCAAAGAGACCTCCCTGACCTCCAGGGGATGGAAATTCTGCAGTAACTGATAAGAGTTGCCCAGGCCAGGGTGTTCGAGGCAGCTTTCCCCAGCACAAAGGCTCCCTCCCAACCCCATGCTGACATGCCTGGCAGATTGAGAATATCCTATTTATTAAAGACACTGAAGATGCAGCGACATGGGAAGCAGACACCATTCAAAAGATTGTCACATCTGCATAGCTAAAGGATCCCAGCAGTTATAAATCCCTCTAAAATACTCAGCCCCTTGTTCTGATAGCAGGTTCTTGCTCCTGCTTCGCAGAAACAGGCTTTTAATCTCTAGTATTAGGCAGCTTCCTGCTATGTTTCAAATGCACCAAATTAAGGGCTTCTCTAACAGCTGGTGTCTTAATGCTCAGAGAGGTTCTTGAATATCTATGAAAATCAGAAGCAAATTACATCTTTTAGTTAATAATTTCTTCTCCATTAACCTCCTTCTCTTCCCTTGTTAAGAGATGATGCAATGGTGCTTCTACACCGTAACCTGCCGGCACCCCTGGCAGCCTGGCCATGGGGGAGGACACTGCACGCAGGGAACTGAGTCCTTCTCATCACTGCCTGGTGCTTTTGGAGCCGACAGCCTACACTCAGATGGGAAAAGGGCAGCTGTGCTGACCTTCCAGGCTGCTGGAAGCATTTCTAGAGCAAGAATTGCTGCCTCCCTCCAGGCTCCGAGCTCTGCGGAGCCACTTCATCGCACGCTACAGCCCGCACCACGTGGGCGGCTTTGCAGGTTGCTCTTGTTTCAGACCTGCTTTCTCCTGCCCCTCACAGCTGTTCCACCCAGGACTAAAGAGTTTGAAACCCCTGTTTGTGACAGCAGGTTGTGCAAAGAACTTGGCTGTCACTGCACAGCCGCTCACTGGGAAAAGCTTCTCCCCACTGCGCGCCCCGGCCAGCACGGCAGGAGCGGTGCCAGCCCTGGGAAGGAGGACTAACAGCCCTTTTTCTAACCACAAAACCTGTCAAGCTGAGCCCCAAGGAGTGCTTTTTGGCTATCCCAACACCTCAGGTGTTTTATTCCAAAGGCAACCCCGGCAGGAACTGCTCCTAGTCTGGGTCCATACTGCCCAAACCTGCCATCCTCAGGATGCCCTCAGAGGGGAAGACTTGAAGAAGCCACGTGTCCCAGGATAAACCAGCCCCAGAGACACCCTTGTGTGCTTTCCAGATGGAATTTAGCCCTGAGGAGAGGGGATACATCTGCTACCTGGAAGCAACAAAGCGTCCCTTAGACCCAGCTCATGGAAAACTTCATCTCTGCAGCCCTGGCCCTGCTCTGATGGACCCCCTGACAATTGTAATGTGAGGGAGAGAAAGCAAAGAGGAGTCTACTGGGAAAATTGCCTTTGTGTCCTGTCAATTCTCACTTCAAATGCTGCAGCTCTGCTGGCTCCAAGCACTCTGCTGGCTGTGGCTTTCCCAGCACCTCTGTGCTGATGGAGCTTGTAATGCCTCTGTCATCAAGAGAGCAGAAGGCCAGAGCTCAGCTTGAATCCACAGCCAGGGAAGCTTTGCTCAGCTGGGCAAAAACACCTGGAAAAACTCTGTGGGAAACAGGGATGAGGACCCACAGCTCCAGCTAAAATCAGAGGCAGCAATGAGGTGTTGGTGCCTGAACAGGAAAGAAACAGGTGCTGGGCAGGGAGGAGTTGTGTCTGGGTGGGATGTGGGCTGGATCCTCTCCTGACTGGTTAGTGCTGCTGCTGCTTCGAAACTCACAGAGCCACCCTGGCTTACACCTGATCAAAACACAGCTGCATTCAGAAGACCTGAACAAAAATAACAGAATAACTCACTTGCCAGCCCTGAATTCAGCAAGCTCTCCTCTGTGAGCCCTGCAAGGTGAAGGCGTTTACCTTCGGCTCATTTACATTATTTATCCTATCCAGCTATATCCACAGCTCCTCCCAGTGCTGTAATGGGGGCACTGAATAAAACCAGCTGGCACAGGCTGAAAACACGGCGGAGGAAATGCTCTTTCACACTACCCACAATCAAACGACTCGTTGTTGCAGGGTATCAGGGAGATGAAAGACATCAGTGTTCAGAAAGAGATGAGGCAACACTCCTGAGAAAGGCCCATGGAGCACAGCTGGATGTGTCTCATCTGGCAAGACTCACACTGGCCCAGGAGGGTCGGTGCTGCTGCCAGAGGGAAGGACGAGCAGGTAGGAAAGCCACGGATGCTTCTTGTCCTCTTACTCTCTTCCCCTCATGAGCAAATCAGAGATGTTGGCTCTGTCCCACTGGACCTTGGTCCCATCTCACCACCCTGTTATTCCCAAAACTAGGAGCAGAACCAGGACATACCTGAAAGTCATCTGGAACACCTGCCCTTGGTTGACGTGCTGGCTCCTGTTGTTATAGCCGTGCAGCATCTCCCCAAAAAGGGTGTCATTGAACTTGGCATCCGACTTCAGGCACTTGGGGCCCTCGCAGATGTCAGACAGCATCAGGCAGGACTTCCCATCCGGGGCCAGCTTGTACTCCTCCACACACCTGCAGGGCACCACGGGCCACGTGAGATGAGCCAGGCACAGAGCAACCCACGCCACGAGCCTCTGCCAGCCCAGCCAAGCACCACCAACACCTGCAGCAGTTGTTTGGACACGTGAAGGGGCACAGAGCCCAAATCCTCTGCCCTGGCTGAGTTGGGTGACCAGTGAATGGGAGCTTGGCTCCCAACTCCCCTCCCTTAGCAGCACAGCCCATCAGCCTGCAGTGAGGTTGGGTGGGGCTTGGAGCACCCTGGTCTTAGGGAAGGTGTCCCTGCCCATGGCAGGGTGGGGAGGAGCTTTCAGGTCCCTTCCAACCTAAACCATTCCATGATTCCATGCTGTTCTGCCTGGAGTTGCCCACATGCTGGAGAGCAGAGCTGAGCCTGCTGTGTGTCTGCTGCTTGGGTACAAACATTCCCCAGGCCACAGCAAAGCAAAATCAAGCTCCTGGCCCTTCTTCCACCCAGAAATAACCTCCTGCGAGGAAGCAGCTCCAGCCTGGCTGCTCCTCTGCTCTTTGATCCCACTTTCAAGCCTGTTCTGGGTAAGAGTCACATGTTCAACAGACAGGAAGGGAAACTGAGGCAGGCAGCAGGGATGTGATTTAACTACAGACACTGGAGACCTTGGTGGAATCTTTTCTAAATGTGCCATCCTGCCTCTCCTCCTCTTCCACCAGCCTTTTTCTCAGCTCCCACCTTGCTGGGAAACCTCTGTTCCCAGCCTGCTCCTTCCTCCCCATAGCCCCAGTGCTCTGCTAACACCAACCCCATCTCTATCCAGTCTTGCTTCCCTCTCCCCTTCCTCTACTGCATTTTACTGCAAGCAAAACTCCCACCCGTCTGTCACACTTTTCCTTGCCTGTTCCCAAAGCGCAGCTCAGCCTTGAAAAGGGATTATGAAAAAAGAGGGGAGGAAAAACAAAAAAGGGAAAGAGTCTCTGTCCTTGGGGATGCAAGGCTGAAATGCAGGTTCATGTGAGTGTAGGTGGAGACCACGGAATGTCTCAAGACTTTCTAGACCCTCCCCACAAAGGATGCTGGTGCCCACATGAATTTCTAACCCCTTCTGCAGGCACAGAGCAGAAAATGTGCTCTGTTTTAGTGACTCAGTCACTCTGTGCTGCTAAACAATAATAAAAAAAGGTAGTGGGGGGAAAAAAACAACAAACCAGCAGAAAAAGGGATAAATAAAGGAGAAGCTGGTACAGGCAGAGCTCCCTGGGCTGCTTTTCCCAGGGACCAGCCAGCAGTCAGAGCTGCATGAGGTCTTTGCTGCACCTGCAGGCATCGGGACTTGACGGATGCTCCTCAGAGTTACTGCTAGGAATTCACTCCCCTTCTTGCTTGTGGGCATTTTCTTTCCAAAAGGGCTTTTCTTCCCCTTCTTCATCCTAATCTGTCACACTGGGACACGGAGCAGGTTCCTGAGTGTGCCTGAGAGTGTGAACCAGCCGTGGGGCTGGGGCAGGCGATGGATGGCTGCAGCTGTGCAGCATAAAGCCAGATAATCACTGAGCTCCTTTTAGAGCACACTGCAGCCAGGGAGATTTTCCTGAGAGAAAATGCTAAATTGTGTAGGATTATAAGATCCCGGCCAAAATCAGGGATGAAACTCTATTTTTAAGAGAGGCACAGGGGAGGAAAAAAGAAGTAAATTTTAAAAGTAGTATTTTTTAAACAAATCCTACACCTTCCCCTCCAACACACAATGTACGATTTTTGGGTCCCTTCACAGTGAGTCACAGATCAAACTGTACTGTCACACAGTGGGGGAGAGAAGGAAGGTGCATCTGCTCATGCTGCTTCTCACACTTCCCTCAGGCAAACCAGGTGCCTCTATTCCCTGCTGGAAGTCAGATCCACCAACAGCCTTTTTCCTGGACACCCAGCTCCAGGCTGGGTTGGGATGGGTGGCACAGGAGGCTCGGCAGGGATGGAGAAGGGCAGGGGTGGGCTGTCTGCTCGCTGAGGAGCGTTGGAGGGGACTCACCCACAGAACATGAAGATGGTGCTGGACGAGGGGTCGTGGGGCAGAGGGAGGGTCTGCTGGAGGCAGAGCTGCTCACAGCCGCCGTTGAAGCCATCGGAGCAGTCGATCCCTTTGGAGTAGTCATAGCAACCGGTGCCATCCTTCATGGGCCGCAGGTCCTCGGGGCACTGCAGCGAGAGAGGACACACGGAAAGGTCACCTGTGTGTCCTTCCTGGAGCCCCTGTCCAGTGGGTGCCCTCCCAGGACACAGCCCATCCCAGAGCCAGTGCTGCTGAACTCCTTTTCCATCTGAAGGAGATGAGTGTGTCCTGAGTGATGGATGGGGTAGCCCTGCATCACCTCGCACAGCCCTTGGGAAAGGGCCAAGGGCCATGGGACACGGATTTGGTCTGCTGCCAAAGCCTCTCCCCTCATCCTCCCTCTGGAAGAGGGTGAAATCCTTGAGGCAGCAAAACTACATGGCAAGAAAGCCTCAAGCCAGTGTGGGGCAAAGCGTGACAACCCTCCGTATTTGCTCCCTGTTCCTCCAAAATGCAGAACAATCCAGTGCAACCCAGAGATAAACACCTCAACACCTGGGACCAACCCAGAGAACCATCCCAGTGCTTGGGAATGACCTAGAAATCCACCTCAACCCGTGCCAGGCAGGTCAGCAAGCAAGGCCTTGGCATCATGTCCAAAAGGATCTTGATGCCTGCTGTGGGCAGGGCCAGCCCATGGCAGGAGCAGGACTGGGGGCAGCCAGGATGGCAGCCCAGGCTCACCAGTTTTCCACAGCTGAGGGAACCACGGCTCTTATTTCCAATTCCAGTTCCTCAGCTTGTTTTCCTTGCCTCAAAAGATAAAAGCCAGCAGGCGGCAAATGCCATCGATAAATTGTCTCCCAAATTAAAGCACACTTCCACTTCCGTTATTTATCCCTTTTCACCAAACAGACACGCACACAAACAACAACACAAAGGCTAGTCCTTGAAAAAAATAAATAAATCTTGTCTAGGAGCAGCTCACAATTAAAAATGCATTATGGAATTTCTTGAAGACGAGTTAGACTGGAGACGGCACAGGTAGTGATGAAGGCAGATTATAAATGGCCTCTGTCAAGCACAAGAAAGGTTATAAAACCGCTATACTTCGTGCTTAAAAAAGAAAATCAATTTTCCATGTGAGCAAAATGCTGTACATATTAATAAAAGTTCAGGAGACCCTGGACCCTGCGCTCACTGACACCAGCAGGGTTCTGATGGGAGATGGGCTGCTGGGCCTCGCTTACTCCAGGCTACTTAAAAAGCAAACAGGGACAGCAGAAAGGGGCTTTAGGGAGTTCTGGCCCACTCTGAGCCATCACAGAATCCTAGAATGTTTGGGCTGGAAGAGATCTCTCAAGACCATCCAGTTCCAACCTTACTGCCATGGGCAAGGACAGCTTCCACTATCCCAGGTTGCTCCAAGCCCCGTTCAGCCTGGCCTTGAACACTTCCAGGGGTCCAGGGGCAGCCACAGCTTCTCTGGGCACCCTGTGCCAGGGGCTCACCACCCTCACAGGGAAGAATTTCATCCTAATAGCTAATCTAAATGTCCCTTCCTTCTGTTTAAAACCATCACACTTGTCCTACATTGCTGTAAGGTTCGCCCCCGTCCTAGAAACATTGTGCCACTTCCCTATAGCAGCAGCATCAAAACTGCTCCTGCCCTGCCTGCAGCAACTGGGATGTGTTGATGTCTGTGCCAGTTGTCCCTCAGATCCCTCACTGCCTCCTGTGCCCTCAGCTCTGAAGCTTGCAAACTGCAGCACCATCCTTGGGGACACCAGGTAAGGCGAGAAGGGAAGGCACAAGGCTTTTCCATCCAAAGGATCTTGGCAGGAAAGGGCTCTGGAACAGGATGCTGGCCATCTCGGCAGAGCAGGCAGGGTCCCAGAGACACAGCTCTGGAATTCGTAGCAGGAAGCAACAGAAGACATGGGAGCAGGAGGCATTCCAGATGCATATACAGAATAATGAAGGAGGAGAGGACACTGAGAACAATCTGTGCTTTTCACCGCCCCGGAGCTGCCTGGGAAACAGCACCAGGATGAGTGTTTGTGAATCTGCAGATCCAGCTCTTATCTCCCGTGGTCTCCTCCTCGTCTGCTGGCCCTGCTGTAAGAGCAGAGCTGTGCAAATTGGCAGAGAGGATCTCCCCGGAAGACACGGGGAGGGCTGGCTGCAAACAGCATCTCTGCTTCACGGCACCGCATCCGCCTCTCTGCTGCTCTCCCCACATCCACAGGGACAGGAGCGTCCAGGGCTCTGCTCAAGTTCCCTCTAGAGATCCTGAGGGATCTTCCAGGGTGCTGAAAGCAACTGGATGGGACTGCAAGGCAGCAGGAGCTACAGGACCACAGCCAGAGGATCAGTCACGGCTTCTCGGCGCTGTCACTTGGAATTCTTGCCTTGGCACAGATCCATGTGCTGAGCTCAGCACCTTCTCCAGCCCACAGAGGAAGACGATGGTGCTTTCCCCGTGACTGGGTTAGTGGGTCAGCAAAGCCCTCCCTCCCTTCATCCTACTCTGCTTGAGGCCACCCTTGGGATATTCCTCCAGTTTTGGCTCTTAACCACCGCAAAACGTGTTTCCTTTCAGTTCATAATTATGCATCCTAATACTCATTCATTACAGCAGGCAAATAGCTCAGCACAGCATTTGCACTCCTGTCTCTCCACATCCACCCCTGCTCGGAGCAGAGCCGGCTCTCCAGTCAGCTGCTGTGCTGCAGCACGGAGCTCTCCAGGGACAGAAAGCTCTGGGAGCCAACGTGAAAACACGGGATGTGTCCCTGCTCAGGAGAGCCAGGGAATCAACAAACTTGGCAGTTAGTACTGGCCAGGCAACACCAGCCTCTTCATGGAGGGTTTTGCAGGGATGAATAGGTGGGTGAAGCAATTACTGAGCACAATAAATCACAGAATGGTTTGAGCTGGAGCAGACCTTAAAAATCAGCTCAACTCCCCTGCCATGGGCAGAGATGCCTCCCACTACCCCAGGTTGCTCCAAGCCCTGTCCTACCTGGCCTCGGACACTTCCTGGTGCAGCCACAGCTTCTCCGGGCTTATAAATCTTTGTAACACACCTCCCTGGCCCTGGAGTAGAGGATTTCCCATCGGGATGTCCCACCAATAGATCAGAGTGGGAGAAAACTGAAGTCCATTTGAGTGCAACTACGTTCCTGCCCACAGGAGTCAGAAATGACCACGGAAAAAGCCAGTTTGTGCTAATCCTGACTCCCTGATGGGTCAGCTTTGGCTTCTGGATGGGCTTGGAAAGCCAGCACTCACCCTGTGTTCACTGGGCTTTTATAAAGGAGCAGATCTGTTCTTGCTGACATTGATTTGCCTGGCTCGGGCAGCAGAGAACCAATAATTACGGTGAGTTTTAATCAATGCCCCATCAATTTAGGTGCAGTTCAATTTGCGATCTGCCTTGGCAGTGTCACAGGACGGGGTCTCTGTTGGAAAATGATTACAAAATCAATAAGCAACTCGGTCAATATCTCTGTCTGGGCAAGCACGGGTGGCACGTCCCACCTTGGTGGGAGGAAAGCTGGTGAGACGTGGTGCCCCAGCAGGTCCTGGTCAAACACCTCTGCACACCCCTCACCCACACATGGCATGGATTTATTTAGCCACGGAAGCAAAGGGATCCCACACTGTAACCCAGCAATTCAAAGGAAAAAGATGTTTGTGGTTTACAGCGTTAGACTCGCATTGCAGGCGTTCACTTCCAATTCCCAACCCATCCTCTATCCGTGGATCTGACCAGGAAATAGAGATCAGAGCTTGGGAAATGGGTCTGGTGCTTAATTCGTGCTATGGAGAGGAAAAGGAGATGTAGGGGGAGACTCCAGGTCATGGTCTGCTCAAAATCCAAGGAGAAGCTGTTACCATACAAATATAATTCCATGGTCTTGCAAATCCACTCCATCTATGCAGAAGTGAACCGATTCCTCTGTGCCGACAGACAACCCTGAAAATTGCCCTTGGCATTGGAAAAGAAAACTTTCTTGTCTTGTTGTGTGTTAGCACTGATAACACAGCTCCTGAAGGCTAAACACGACCCTCAGCTCCAATGCTCCGACCCTGCTGCTGCCGAGGGGTCTGAGGAGAAGGAACCACCAGCAGCGCCACACGGTTTGGCTGATGGCACAGTTGGACACCAGCCCATCCCCTCCCATCCCAGAGCACCCAGGTCCTTATTCCTGTGATTGCAGTCAGCAAATGAATTTTGAGTACGCACAGGGAATGGATGTGCTGAATAGGAAGTGCTATTTTTATCTGTTGTTTTGCGAAACAGGCTTTTTTCCTTTTTACATGACATCTCCAAGGTGACACGGAGTGGCAGATTTGGCAGGGCCTGCTTCCACGTGCCCACAGCCACTCCGGGGAATACATCAGGTCCAGCCTCACTGATACACAGGGGCTGTGGTTTGGAACAAAATGGGATGCCCGTGCCCACTGCTGTCACCCCAGCACAGCGTGTGGCACCGTGTGGCCTCCTGCCACCAGGACTGGGCACAGCTCCTCTGTCCACCACCATCCCCAGCACGGCCAGAGCAAACACCAACAGGAGGAGGATCACCTTCAGGGGGAAAGAACACAAGCACACAACAGAACCTGTGCGAGATTGTGCCTTAGGAAAATAAATACCTGGACAAGTCCCTGCTCACGTAAGGTAAAAAAGGAGCCTTTGCTCACTTTCTCGTTTGCAAAGCTCATTAGCAGCGAGATGGGCGAGGGGTCACTGGAAGGCAAATCGTTACTGACACGGATCCCCTAGATGGGAGCACACCCGCTCTCCTCCATCTGAGCTGCCTGCCAGAGCTGCTCAGCTCAGCTCCTCTCTTCCATTATTAAGTTTAAAAAACCAGAATACTTAATAAAGTGTTTCTGTAGAGAGTAAACTGCCCTTTTTGTTATTCTGCTCTGTTTTCTCAACAACAGCAGCCTTCTAGTCAGAGACTTCTGTGTCAGGTGCTGGACGTGATGCTCTGGGTACAGACGAGGCTGAATCCCCCCAGCTCTTAAAACCACAGAGGGAAGCTGCCACCAAACCTCGCTCCCAGTGCTGCTCCAGGCACCATTCTCATGCCTGGATGCCTCCAGAGCTGAGACCCAGGGCCCCAGGCTGCATCCCCAGCACTGCTGGCCCGAGGCAGCACAATCAGCTGGTGGCTCAGCGGCACAGAGCACCGAGGACCATTTCCAAAGGCCCTAATGACCCCCCTTTGTGCCGAGGCATCCTCGCTCCTCACGGAGGAACCTCCCCAGCGTGAGACAAAAACATTAATCCGAGGCACTGCTGAGGTACAAGCAAGTTCCAGCATTTTAATGAGCTCCCGTCTATGCACTGGCATGTATTTATTTGCTTGTTGGAGCTCAGAAATGATACGAATGCAGTAAACCCCTCTATGCCCATAAAGATATATATCTATTTGGACAATTCTAGCTTATTCTGCCTTCGTTTTCTTGACCCAGAAGGCCCCTGGTGTGCAAAGCTCCTCAGCAGCAGCAGGACAGAGCCTGGCTGTACGCAGCCCAGTTTCTGTGTGTGAGATTTATCCCTCCTCTCCCCGTATTTTGATAAAACAGGGCCAAAATTCTGGTTGCTAAAGGGCTCTCCAGAGCCTCCTCAGGGCAGGGATGTCCTCACCAACCCCAGCTGTGGCAGAGCCCTTCCTGACACCCCGCTGAGGGGGAAACATCCTTCCCAGAGGGGAACATTACAACTGTTTTCTGAAATAACAGTCATTATCTTCCCACCCTTTCCCCCCTCCCTCCTTTTCCCCTGCTTCCTTTTCCCTTTAAAGATCACCAATCATTATTTTAGCCTTAGAAAATCAAACCCATCTGTCCTGCAGGCTCCCAAGAACATGCTGCTTGTGCTTCTCAGCCTGGTCCCTCTGTGAAAGTGGGATGGGGGATCCATGGAGGAGATGGAAGCCCCAGGAGATGAGGCAGCACCTCCTCACCTCTGGCCACCACTCCAGTGAGCCCTCTCAGGCAAGTCACTCTGTATGTCTGCATATCAGTTCCAAGAGACAGGGATTTGTTTCAGCTGGTGGAATGCCTTGCACACAGAAGGAAGTGTTCAGAGCTCCTGGAGCAAGGAACTCTGCTTCCCTTCCAGAAGTCACCAACAGCCCATTTTGGGGTGTGCTGGCATCTCCTGCCTCTCAGGCCATTTTCAGGCACAGAAGAAGGTAGCACCTCCAAAAACCTTCAGGAAAACAGAAATTCAACCCTGCCCCACCTGGCTCACCCTTCAGGGTGCAGCCCAGCCACAACATTACACACCAAATCCTATATCCCAAACTAATCCCAAAGCCCCAGGCCAGCTGAGACCACAACACATGAAGCATCCCAGTCTGGTGAGGAGCAGGGGGGCACCAGCCAAGCCCTCAAGGAATGCCACTGAAAAAGCCACTACTGGAGAAAACGGGGCTTTTATCGTCCAAACCACTCCTTCCCTGCGCAGGCAGAGACCTCCAGCTCACCTTGCTGCTTCCTGAGCTCTTCTAATTGCTTTTAAACCAGCCACCCCTTCCCACGAGGTGCAAACCCCCTCTGAAAGCAAAGGCAGGCAGGTGGTTTGCTCCCACCCACCACCAACACTGACCCCAACAGCCTTTGCCACCCTTTCCTCCTCAAAATCCCATTTTCAACACAGGTATTTACCTGGATTAATGAGATAAAATCCGAAACCACAAGTTCCTTGGAGGGAGGCTTGCTGTTGAGCTCAAGAGACTTCTGCTTCCAACCACAATGTGCAAAAGGAGTCAGCTCCTGCTCCAGGGAGCCAGCGAGACTTTAAAGGGATTAGGAGAGACTGGTTTCCTCATCTCCCTCCCTGGTGTGTGCATCTCTCCCATAATTAGCTAGGTGCCTCTCAAGGCAGGGACGGGTAAGTTTTTATTTTTCAATGAACAATTGTCTGTCAGAGAAATGCAGATTTGATGAAGCTTAAGTGCTTTGTGGGATTCCATCAATTACATCTCAAAACTCATTGGGAAATTAGGAGAGCATTTAATTTTGACAAGGTTGAAATGTTTTGGTTTCCATCACCTAATTTTGTTTTTATTTCAGGCTGTACACCGGGATAAAGCAATATAAAACAAAGCTCCAGATGATAATGGTGGAATTAAACATTTCCCTCTCCTTTATGGAAAGGAAATGTTTTGAACCAAAGTATTTTGGAATTTTCATGCATGTGAGGCATTTCTGCATAGCACTTTGGTTTGGGCTGAAACTCCCAAACACCCCATTTCCCCCCAGGAAAATAAGTTCTCAGCATCACCCACATAATTTCAAAGCGTTTCCCCATGGTCCCTAAGCCACCTCTGGGTGACTTGTGCTGGAAGGAGGAGACCAAAGCAGTAGGCACTGCCCTGCTCCTTCATTTCCAATCCCATTTCTCCCCGAAACGGTTACACTCCTAAATTAAGCCATTTCTCTGCAGCAGTGAGCAACAGCCCATCATTCTGAGGTGGGAGAGAGCAAGGGAAGGATAACAAACTGTGCTAAGCCTTATATGCCTGTGTGGACCATGCCAAATTTCTCTTCCTTCTGTGTCTAAAGAGGCTGGGAGCAACACCACAGCAGTGTCACCGTGGGCCACAACTTCATTAAGTGGCTTTCTGGTAGATGCTCTCCCTCCTGCATCCTGCTGAGCCCGGCAAATTCCCCCCTTCATGACGGGCTGACCCCACCATCGCAGGGAGGAACAGCTCAGACCATCCCTGTAGGCAAACTGTACTTTTTTCTTGCTCAGACTAGAAATAAATCTCTGCCAGAGAGACCTGAGCCCGTGAGAGGGGAGCCAGTGAGGATGAGCAGGATTTCATGTCTGTACAGAACAGCAGCACCCAGTGCCCAGGCTGGGCAAAGCTCTCCCAGCTCCTGCCAACACCTCTCCCAAGGTGGCATGGCTCCTGGAGCACAGCCATGCTTTAGCCCTTCCACATCCACCTGCAACATCCTTGGCTCCTGTAGCACTCTAGCGTGACTTAGAGACCTAACTCACCAACATCTGCAGGCACACAGACATTGCTGAACCATCAGACCATGCCACCTGCCCCCACTGCTGCCGTCAGGCCTCTCACACCTTAAACAAACAAGAGGCTAATTCTGATAATTCCCAGGACCCCCAGCTGCCTTCCTGACCCCCAGCGAGGCAGCTCATGACCTTCTGCTTCTCCAGGTGGTCCTCACAGTGAGGAGACCCCATCCTGGGAGGCACCATGGGGCTCACACACCTTCACTGCACACCCGTACCTGCTGCTGCCTCCTCCTGCAGCGATGCCGAGGGTGCCCAAATGCACTGGAAGAGAACAGAGCACCTCCTTGCCCAACTCATGTGCTAAGACCAAAGCTCCCATTCCTCTGGGGAAAAAAAACCCTCACCCCTCTTATTTTCCTGGGGCTGCAGTCCTGCCTTTCTAGGCTCAAAAATGCGTATGTCCATGGGGCAGTACATGGAAGCAGCCTCCCTTCTCCTCAAGTGGGTGAGAGGACTGGCACCAGGGAGCAAAGCCAATCTGAGAGACAGCTGGGGAAACCTGAATTTAAGCCGTGATGCAGGTGTTTCCTTCAGTCTCTCAGGGCCAGTTCACAGGTTTTCATCTCAAATTATAAATCCCCAAGACATGAGGGTTAAGCATTTTCCCTCCTTCAGCATCCTCCCTCCAGGCTGTGCGGCTACCACCGTGCCAGTAGGAAAGATCAGTGATATTTCCTTTGTAGGATGTAGTCTGAATTATTCCTGCAGCACACTTTCTCCTGGTTTGCTGTGATCCCTGCAAGACGGTACGAAACACACGCCGGACTCAACGTGCAGAGTCACCGGATTCAGAGAAATTCACAGGGATTTTGTTTTCTTGGGAAATTGCCACAGCTTGATCAGATCCACCTGCAGTTCTAGGGTGCAACAAGTAAAAAGCAGCATGGAAGCAGGTTTTCTAGAGCTTGGGAGCTGTTTGGTTATGTTAAGGCTCAAACACAAGGCTCCAGCTAGCGATGCCAAGGTCTTGGCAAGGTTGCAGCTGATAATTGTTAAAATTACCTGAATAAAAAAAGGCCTCCGATAAGAAAAGAACTGCAGAAACCCTTTATGCACTCGTGCCATCTACTGGGTACACATGAAACTAACAGAAAACCATGAGATGAGGGGGGAAAAGGGATCCCACGGGAAGGGGGGGATGGCAGGTGGGGAGCTGCCACCCCTGCGGGTGGGGACCCTGCTGGAGAGGCTTTCGCGTCTTCAGGTGGTGCCTAAAAAGCAGGATTTTAACTGAGCAAAGCGATGCCCTCTTTCCTCTCCATCATCAGCCCAAGGAGACTCAGCCAGACTCCAGCACGAGCTGCGAGCAATCCGCCCTCGACTTTTTAACCGAGACCTTTTAAGGCCAAACAATTAGGTAATGGCAGAGCCCACGCTGCTAAAAACCCGGAGATAAATGCATCCCAGTCCTCGCAGAATTACTGGAAGCCGTATTAAGGGCACGAAGGAACTGGTAACAGATGACGATTATATATATAAAAGGAATAAGAAATCTTTGAGATTTGTGCTGCTCCCTGGTTGAGCCGCTCGGCTCCAGCTCTGTGGTGTATTAATTGCTTACAAGGCTGCATGTATATTTTATGCTCAGTACCTGCCTGGAACATTTGTTGGATTTAGCCTTGATTGATGAACCACTGATTATATACTTCTGTGGTCCTCAGCAAATTAATAAACTGTTGACTGGTAGAGATTAACAACATGTCATGATTTGTGAATCTGTGTCCAGACTAAAGCTGGAGCAAACCTAGTGCTAAAATTAGTAGGCAAATGCTCCCTGAACTCTATAAAAAGGGGATAGCTTAATTAAATTACATCCCGATATTGCCCATAGCACTTACCAAATTGGCAAATTGAGTTCACAGCAGTTCAGCTTCAAAACTAACTGACATCCCTGAAAATTTGCAGCACATGACCCCATCCCTGCTTGCACTGGAAGCCCAGCTCACACCCAGCAGGCTCCAGGAGCAGGAGTGGGATGAGGAGGGGCAGCACAGGGACGGGTGAGGAAAGTACGAGAATGTCTCAAACTGGGGCTGTATGAGCTCTGAGCCTTCACTCCTCCAGCCCCTCTGATCCCACTCAGCACCATGAGTACCCCCCAGGGCGGGGGGCAGTGCTGCCAGCCCACCCATTAGGCTTTTCCCTGGACAATGGCCATGGGGCACGGTCAGAAACACGGGGACAGTTCCTTCCACACCTCTCCTCAATACCCCTCCTTTGCCAGGGACCTACGACAGGTGATGAGAATAAAACATTGCACGGAGTTGGGAGAGCTGGGAAGCAGCACGGGCTGGAGGCAGTCCAAAGGGAAGCAGGGAGACACGGGCTGGGGGTGGGATGCAGTGGCTGTCCCCACACTCCGTGGGCAGCTCAGCTCTGCTGTCCTCAGGCTGGGACTGGGGAGCTTCACCCCAAGACTGGGAGCTGTGGAGAGGGACAGAGCAGCCTCATACTCCTGCAGTGGAGAGAAAAAGGGGCGAAGAGCAGAGTGGGGAGAGACTGCCTCCTGTCCCCATGGGATGCACGGCCCCAGGAGCCTGGTGTGATGTGTAGGATGGGGGTTCCTGTGGTCCCCGTGTGCCCCTCTCACCCATGGCTCTCGGGGAGGGGATGCACTCCAGGACAATGCTCCTGCTGCTCCTCCCTTCTCCCCCCACTGAACATGGTCCATTCTCTTTACACACAGCCTCAGCCAGGCATTACAGAAGTTGGGGGGTATTTTCCCCAAGTGACACGGTTTTCCTTTCCTGCCTCTCCACATGCCAGCACTAGGTCTGTAATTTATTGACAATTTCTATCTTAATATATCCTGACTTTAAAAAGAGGCATCACTTCCCAGAGGCACGAGGTGATCAGAGCCCTGATTGCTTCTGACAGTGCCTGGGCAAGCATGTTGGCATTCAGAGCAATATAACACCCAAAAAGCAGGGGGGGGGGGGAAGACCCCAAAAGACTAGAAAGGCAGTTGCTCCTTGGAATAGGGGACAAAGGGAAAAAAAAAGGCAATGGGAAAAGAAAGGAGAAAGGGGAGAGGAGCTGCAAGGGGGAGATGGCACCAGGCGTTGCTGGTGACATGTCAGACTGTTGTGCTAAATGGCCTTAACAAGCAACCTGAGAGCAGGATAATGAAAACGCCTCCCTCCCGGGACAGCACGGCTCCAGCCTGACCTTTCCCAGCTGCCGTGTACAAACATCTTCAATAAATAAAGAGACACTTATCTCCTGTCTCTGCTGAGATGGGAGGGATGTGGCGAGGGGGCCCTGCCTGCAGTGAGATGGGGGTTTCAGGGGTTTAGGAGCAGTGTGTGGATGAGGGGCTGGTGGAGCAGGTGACAGCTCTGGACCCCCTCGGGGGTCAGCATGGCTTCCTGGCAGGCAGGAGCTTCAACAACAGACAAAAAGGATGCTCCAGGTTTCCCCCACTTCCCAAGGCTCTGCCCTGCGTCTCTGCATGTCATCCTGGATTCACACAGGTTCCTCACGCAGGGAAGGGATGACTTTGATGTCAAGGTGAGATGGGTTAGAGCTGGGCGAGGTGCTGAGCTCTGCTGCTCCCACCTGGAAGCGCAGCAAAACCCCTCTGGGCATCAGTGGCTGGGAACACCTCCATGGAACTGTTCACAGCTGGGCTGGACCAGGCTCTGGGTAATCTGCTCTAGTGGAAGGTGTCCCTGCCCATGGCAGAGGGTTAGAACAAGATGACCTTTAAGGTCCTTTCCAATTCAAACCCTTCTAGGCTTCTATGATTCAGAGCCTCTGCCCAAAACTAATGGTCTGTGGTCTAAAAGATCTGGACTCTGCAAAACCTGGGACTCAGTAGATTGTTTGGCAAGCCATGAGCATGTTCAGAAACAAATCGAGACTCTGAGGGTGTCAGAGATGCCCAGAGGTGGATAGGATGGGGGGATGTTTCATCTTTCTTCTGCACTGGGAAGCACAAACCAGGAGAAAAAGCAAGGCAGCTTTCCACCTCTGCTTCTTGACAAGCAGGAAGATGACCACCAGCCTCAAGCATTTCTTTCTTTTGCTCATCTGAGCACCTGGGCCGCTTCCCTGGAGTCCTTAAGGCGTTTGTGATTTGCTGTGAAGGCCTCAGGAGTGGGGGAAGTCCACTTCCAGCACACACATCCCCCCAGCCACAGGAAAAGCACGTCATATCTCCCTCTGGCTTGTCCCCAAACCAGAGGCCAGCCCTGGAGACTCTACAGCCCCAGTATGTACCTCACAGCCCCAGTACCCGCCTCACAGCCCCACCACCTACCCCACAGCTCCAGAACTCACCCCACAGCTCCAGCACCTATTCNTACCCACCCCACAGCCGCAGCAGCCACCCCACAGCCCCAGCACCTACCACACAGCCCGTGGAGTCCACCTTGCGATCCGAAACACACTTGAAGTTGCGGGTGCAGCCGCCGTTGTTGCGGGAGCAGTCCCGGACGGGCCCGAAGGAGGACAGCAAGTCATTGATGGTTTCGAAGTAGGTGGACAGCATCGCTTCTTCCCTTGGAGAGAGAAGGCACCGTTAGGGCTGGCAGGGAGCTGGCAGAGCATGGGCACGGGCAGGGCAATCCACAGAGAGCTGCTCTGGCAAAATCCCTGCATCCTGATTAGCGATACCGAGCCAAAGGAAGCTTCCCAAGAAAATGAGGGCTTTGTGATTGTGCTGTACAATAAATTTGCTGCATAANCCCCATAGCCCCAGTTCTCACCCCACAACCCCAGTACCTATCCCACAGCCCCAATATGTACCCTATAGCCCCAGCACCCACACCACAGCCCCAGCATTCACCCCACAACCCCAGCACCTACACCACAGCCCCAGCACCTACACCACAGCCCCAGTACCCACCCCACAGCCGCAGCAGCCACCCCACAGCCCCAGCACCTACCACACAGCCCGTGGAGTCCACCTTGCGATCCGAAACACACTTGAAGTTGCGGGTGCAGCCGCCGTCGTTCCGGGAGCA
>VZTF01009440.1:587059-631130 GCA_013397755.1 Cnemophilus loriae
GCATCGCTTCTTCCCTTGGAGAGAGAAGGCACCGTTAGGGCTGGCAGGGAGCTGGCAGAGCATGGGCATGGGCAGGGCAATCCACAGAGAGCTGCTCTGGCAAAATCCCTGCATCCTGATTAGCGATACCGAGCCAAAGGAAGCTTCCCAAGAAAATGAGGGCTTTGTGATTGTGCTGTACAATAAATTTGCTGCATAACTCTGGCATCCTTCATAGAATCAACCAGTCACGGGGTTTCAAAGATACCATCCACCAGTTTTATGCAAACTAGCAACTAGGACATGCTTTATTAGTAGCCTGGAGCTGGGTGTGAATCCAACCCTACACTAGACAACAGCAAATCCAGAGCCATAAAACTCTTCCTGAATGTTTCACAGCTGGGCCAAGCCTCCCTGAGCATCCACACCCTGTCCATCACCATCACCCACATCCACTCCGGGGACACTGCCAGAGCTGGAAAGACACATGAAACTTGGCTTTGTGCTTGCTGGGATGTGGATGTGGAGCAGATAATGCAGGGATGGGCGCAGGCACAGCTCTGCTGCTCTGCTCCAGCCCATGATGTGCAAAGCCCCAGGCACTGCTGTGCTGTGACACCCCTCTCCTAAGCCAGCAAGAAGCATGAGCACCTAGGAATAATTCCAAGGCCATGTGAAGCCTTGGGAAGCTCCCAGCCCTGCCACTCGGAGCTGCACATGCAGCAGATTTCGCCCGTGACAAAGCATTCAGGCACTTTGCCTTCTGCTGGGTTCCTGCAAAAGGAACACAGATGCTTGTCAAGAGCTTTAAGCATCTCCAAGATATTTTTCATCTTCAAAGCACAGTTTATAGGTTAACCAATACCCACAACCCATCCTGGGCAACAGAACCCATCTCCCTCTCACTGACAGCAGAGAGACAAAGTGATCAGAGAGAGAAAAAGGTCACAGAACGAGTCACTGATAGTGACAGACATGACCTCCACAGGCTGTTTATTAGATCTTTACTCACAGGAGGCTGCAAATTAACCCTGACCCCTCTGACCTCAATACCCCTGAGGCAATGCTGGGAGTCACTGCGTGGTTTATTCTCCTCGAGCCTCTCCCCTGCTCGCCCATCAGCACAATGACTCAATGCCCAGCGCTGGTGTCCCTTTTTGGGGGAGTTTAATTTGAAAACAGTCTGCTTGGCAATGAAACAGCACTAAAGGAATATTCACCAGCCCTGGAGGGCCGCGGCAGTGCTGTCTGGAAGCAGCCCTGCGTTCTCTATCGGCAGAGGGCCCCTGAGCTCAAACGCCGTCACACTCACGCACACAGCCCTGCCAACACCGAGCGCTCAAGAAAACCATGAGTCAGGCATTAAAAAAGAATAGAATGAAACTGGCATCAAAATGATGATATTTTAAAAATAAATCAATTGCTGCTCTGTTTTGTTGGGGTTTTTGTGGTTTGGTTTTTTTTTTTTTTTTTTAATATTGTCCGCCCCTAAATTTGCTTTCTGCTTTCTGAGCCTTTAGGGTATAACCAAGCTTTTCCCTGCAAACTCGAGGGCTAGAAACTCCTCAGAGACCAAACTCAAATGAAGCCTTATGCAGTATTGACATCACGATTTTTTAGATTGCGGGTTTCAAGGGAATCACAGGATTCCAGAAGTTGGGACTTTCAACAAGGAAAACACCGTTAAAAGCAGCAAGAAATAGGAAATAGGCACATCTCCACAGGCCGGGGTGGATGAGTTATCCCAGCACTGGGGCAGCTCCGTGTTCACCGTGGTGCCCCAAATAGCAAATTCATGCCTGTGCTGCCCTCTCTCACCCCAATTAATGCTTCCCAATTAACTTTTCACTCTTAGCAATCAAGCTCCTGATATTCTCCCTTTCTTGGCCCACCTCCTAGATTTTCCAGCATATTTGGAGATGAATCTCCCTCTGTCCTTTCTTGGTCATGTTTCAAATATCTTTAGAGGCCGTTTTCTATTAGCACTCTGTTCCCCCCAGGATCTGCAGCTCCTCTGAAATGAGGGAGTGAGAAAGGCAGGATAAATTAGATCAGGGCACGTATTTCTGCTGGAGAGACGGGGGGGAGGAAGAGGATATTATTTACTAACTAAAACCACTGTTTATTAACGTAGGGAGAATTATTGTAAGAAAGCCAAAACCAACAAACCGTGACAGCTCCTCCACCACCCACCCCAAAAGCTCAGCCCCATCTGGTCCTCCCAGGGGGTTTCTCACCGTGGGTGGACAGCAAGGAGAACCGTGCTCCCATCCTCCCTCCTGGCTTTTCCACTGAGCCACCAAACAACCCGCATCCCTGGAGGGAGAAGGTGAGGAGCTACAGCTGCTTTGGGTGGCGGAAAGGAGACCCTGGGGCTGGGTCCTTGTACAGGATTGCTCCAGAGAGACAGAATTCTGTCAGGAGACATCGGCTCATCCCACATGGCACCAGGCTGGGGCTGGCAAGGGCAGCTTGTCATGCTTTAATTAAAACTTGGAAGCACAAACCGACCTCCTGCCCTCGGGAGGGCTGAGGATGGGAACGGGAAACTTGCTCTCCAAAGCCTGGCATAATGGATGACCCCTGCCAAAGCCCGGGCAGGGCTGGCGAGCTGGAATGAGCCATTAAGCGTATTAAAATATTAACTTCGCTGGGAGGTTGGGCAGCGCAGCCGCAGGGAAGTGTTCAAGTGTCACCTGTGAGAGGAGAGGGGTGAGGGCAGGCGCTCGGCCGGATCGGTTCCGCGTCGGCCGTCGTTACACCAGAGGAGCTTCACTTCAACACAGAACGCTGACAGGGGATGGCAGCTCATGAGGGGCTGACGTGCTGCTCGGAGCAAGCTCGGAGCAAACTTCACTTTCATCTGCCTCTGGAGGGGCTGGAGGAGCCCGGCTCAGTGCAGGCAGGTGCTGCCGAGCCCCTGGCACTGCCAGCCTCAGCAGCTCCTTTTAATTTTGGGAGTGAAGAGCAGTCATTAATTACCTGCCTTCTGCGGTGACACGTGGCATGGAGCAGATGACTTTCCACCCACACAGCTCTGGCAGTGACCCCTGCCTGTCCTTCCCTGCCCACTGTATGGGGCTCCTGTTCTCAAATTCCAGAGCCAGCCCTGGAGAGAAAGCAGTGCCGACAAGGCAGGGGACACTTGAGGAGCGATGGCAGCATCTGGCCACCACTGCAGGGAGCCCGCTGGGGACAAGCATCCCCACCATCACCCGGGTGCCAGATCAGACCAGCCCTGATGGATGAATCACTTTCCCTGCAGTAACAAGCTGCCTGCGAAAGAACAGCTCTTGTTCTCCATCTCTCTGTGCTGGATATCAGTGACTAAGCCCGGGATCCGTTCTGACAGGGTGGGATGGAGAAGGACAGGCTCCGTGCCCCGAGCACATCAAAGAGCCCAGGGAAGCTGTCGGTGGCCCTGGTTGGACCCAGGTGCCAAAACCCCAGGGAGCAGGCAGGGCTCAGCACCTGGTGTACTGGGAGGATGGGGAAATCTGTCACTGACCCGAAGCCAGGTCTTGTCAAAAAGGGCATTTTGGAGAGAGCGACCTAATTTCTGGTGCCAGATCATCTCCACAAGCACATGAACATCTATGAACACACACACACACACACACGCTTTCTTTAACTCTCCAGACCTCCCAAAGACACCTGCAGACACCCAAATGATGTAGTTATAAATGAAACACACTCCCCTCCCTGCCAGGACCCCCTGAACACACACCCAGCATCAGTAAAACCCAATTTTCTATCAACATCTCGTGCCACAAATGTCCAGCATGGTGCAGCACAGCAGGGCTCACCTCCTGACTCTGCTCCCCTGGTGCAGACCCTGGCACCCATCCTCACGCAGCCCCGTCCCACCTCCCACCACCTGCACTTGCCTGGATTCCCTCAAAAACACTCCTCTCCACCCTCCCTCTTTGTTCCAGGTCTCATTAATGAAGCAGATTCACTGACAAATACCGCTGGGGGTTATTTATTCATGAAATACCAACACCAAGCAATTCTCAAAGCCTCCAAAGCACTCATCCCAGAATAAGCTCCAGAGCTTTGCAGTGGCTCTTCTCTCCAGCTCATCCTGGAGGGGATTAGTGGGTGTTATCCAACTCTGCTGCCCCTTTTTATTGCCTGCTAATGGTTAAAGACTTCAGTGCCTTCCAAAGTTCACCATCACTGAGAAAAAAAAAAAGAAAAGAATGCGAGCTGGGGACTAAGCCAGTGCCATCTGCTCCCTGAGCTGGGTTTGGACAGGGATCAGGGTGGGAACTTGAGGTTCAGGAGTTTCTAGAGACAGGGCCCACTGGCAGCACAGGGTGTGATGCTGTGTCACCTGCAGCTTCACCTGGAACCACCCAGCACAGCCCAGCCAGGAGGGCTCATGCCCAGCACCTTGTGCTGCTTCCTGCTCCTACTGAGCAGGGAACTTCAGAGCTGCTGCATTCGCAGATCAGGACAGAGCAATTTACACCCAGATTCTGCATTTTTCAGCCCAGCTGCTGCCTGTCTGAGCAATTCTGAGTTCTCTCCCACGATGCCCTGGAAAATTCACCACAGAAACGGGCGCGAAGGGTGACCGACACACAGGATCCCAGCTGAGGGTGTACTGCAAAACTCATAATCACATTTTTTTATAATTATATATAATCAATAAAACCCCAAGCTGCAGCTGCAAAGCCCAGATTCAGATGCAAATAATAGATCAGCACATGGGACAGGGACCTCGGCTGCAAGTAGAGCCTTCGGGACCCCTTGGTGCCACCACCTGCAGCCTCAGCAGCACACTCAGCACGTGGCATTCCTGCCCTCAGCAAAGGCAGAGCCACCCTTTCCCCAGGGGTGTCCCCTCCCAGGACCCCCTGTGTGTCACAAACATTCATTTTTGCTCCCAGCTTCTGTACACCGGGTGTGATTTTCTTCACATTTAAGACAGGCAGCGAAGGTGACAAGAGAAGAGCATGGAAAGTGTTCACCGCTGCTGGATGGCCAACCGAAGATGTTTTCCAAGTTATTTTTAGTACTTTTAGCACTTCCCACACTCACACTACAATTCCAGCTGGGTCTGCTACACTACAGGCTCAGCTGTTCTGGACTGAGAGCCATCCGGTTAAACACCCAAATTATAATGAACATGCAATAAATGATCACCTGAGAAAACTGGTCTCCAATTTAAATGTGACAGAATGTTTTTCTTCTGGGATTTCGACCCTTTTAATTTTTATTCTGCCTGCAGCAAGAGATTCTTCTCTCTACAGCCCTTTCCTGCATCCCTACAACATTTAGTCATGGAATCACAGAATGGTTTGGGTTGGAAGGGACCTTAAAGATCACCTCATTCCACCCCCTGCCATGGGCAGGGACACCTTCCACTGTCCCAGTCTGCTCCAAGCCCCGTCCAGCCTGGCCTTGGACACTTCTGGGGATCCAGGGGCAGCCACAGCTTCTCTGGGCACCTGTGCCAGGGCCTCCCCACCCTCACAAGGAAGGATTTCTTCATGATATCCATTATCTGTGGAGAACGCAGCAACGATCTCCTACAGCACTGAACCATGAGCCAAGCAAGTCCATCCACACACTGACCAAGCTGGAATGCTCTGGAAAAGTTAATCTCCGTCCCCAGCACTGAAGGAGCTCATGAGATGGTGGCAGCTTCTCACTTGGAGACTTGACAGCCTGAAACTTTGGCGTGCTGAAGCTCCTGTCTTTAACCAGGTGTCCCAGCTGTGCCCGCATCAGATTTATTTTACGTAGGAAAAAAGTGATTTTCTGCCCAGTACACCGACAACCACTTTTCAGCCACTGTAATAGTGCTGGAAGGTTTGAAGAAAAAACCACTATCCAGGTCCTCAACTGGGAGAAATCATCCTCACTTGAGTGACGCTGGAGAAGGCATTTCAACGGTGCTGTGCTGACATTCCACAGCTGATGAGCTGCTTGCTGTAAATTTTCTGGGTAGTCTCGCTTCTTGTGGCAATACTATAATAAACACTTGCAAAAACGCTCTCCCAAAAACCTTGAGGTTGAAAGTGTGAAAAATTCCCCACCAAGCTTCAATAATTTGCTGGAGATTCAATAAAACCAGCCCTCCGCCGGAGCGTTTTGAAGCTCACTTCTGGCAAGCAGAAGGGCCAGGAATTTAATTATGGCAAAGCAAAGCGAAAACAAACACACCGGGATAAAAGCGAGCTGGGAAAACACATCCCAAGGGATATTGGGGTTCACAAGGACCTGCACCCCGCTGCAGCTCCCTCGGAGCCAGTACAGCTCTGCCATATGAAGGACCAGGGTATCACAGACGAATTAAACAAGATGGTTTTAATTCTGAGTATTTTTCTTGTTTCAGGGAAGGTTATGGCTGCGGTTTCAACCCTGCACGAGCCAAAGGAAATGCAGGAGGTTCTGGCTCAGTCTCCCAGGCAACGTCGGTGCTGGGAGGGTTAAGAAAAGGCACACGAGCCTTAAGAGGGATGGCAAAGCACGGTCAGGAAGTGTGCTGGGAATTACACGTGTTGGTACCTGCTGCGCTGTGGTCTGTAATCCATCCCAAATTCAGCAGGATGCATTTCCAGTGTGCTGGATGCTCCTGTGTGTCAGGAACCTCAGCAGCAAAACGTGGGGTGGGATGGGACGGGACGGGACGGGATGGGACGGGACGGGACGGGACGGGACGGGACGGGATGGGACGAGATGGGACAGGGGCTTGGAGCACAGCAGCTGCTCTCAGTGGGACAGAAATCCCACAGCAAGCACCTGGGGACACCGACCTGCTGGTGTCAGGTCACATCCTGGAGGAAACCCAGCACTGCCAAGCATGATGTGCCCCCTGACCACCCCAGCAGATAGGATGGGCACTGCCAGGGAGACGCCAAGGTCCATCAGGCATGCCAAGAACAGAGCCATGGCCATGCCATGTGGGCACACAGAAAAAGTGCAGTGCACAAAATTATAAAGGTTGTGAGGTTACATAGCCAAAACTTAAGGAAATTAAAAATTAGGGTTGCCAGGACAACCTTAATGCAGCCTCTGGTAATTCTGCCTTTGATGAGGGTGTTGACTCCAAGACCACATACAGGAGGGTTATCCTAAGGACCTATCTCTCCCCAAATGCCAAAGGTGATGGTGCCAACCTGCAGCCAGGAGCCGCTGGATGCCTGACACAGTCCAGAGCTCAGTTTAGGCATCCCAAAACCCACCCCTGGGTACCTATGAACATCCACAGCTTCTCAGCCCCCTGCAAGCCACTTCATCTGCAGTATCTTGTTTTCTCCTCCTTGGAGGACACATAGCTCCTACTTTATTGTACTCTATCCAGGCACTGTTCTGCATGCACAATTACTTAGCTCCTCGTGGCTTGCTTATGCTTTACTCAACACCAAGAAGCAGCAGTATTTCACAACAAATAAAGTGATTAAGTTCCCAATCTCCCTGTTATCATCCCCATTTTACAGACAGGGAGCCAAGGCACAGGCACAGTGATGTAAAAAACATCCACTCCGTTACGTGCACCAAATCTGAGACATTTAGATGTGATTTTTCAGAGTGCTTAGCATTAAATGACACTTTCCCCTGCTCAAAGTACAGCTCTCATTGACTTCAGCTGAAGTTTTTACAGCTTCACATTAATGCAGATCATTCCCAGAGCAGGTTCATCAGCTGTGCTGAGCGAGGCAAAGGTGAAAAACTAGGATATGATCATGCCATTAAAGACGATTCCATAATGCATATGCACAGAGGGGCTGCCTGAAGGCTGCACAGCAAAGCTACCCTGGCACCTCCCAGCTCTGGAGTTCTGCAAACTTGATAACATTTGCTACACAGGAGCCTGTTGGGGGGTTTATTCTGGGCAGGAAGGTGTTCAGCCTGGAAAAAGAGGACATTTTCCAGCAGCAGCTGCAGGACGCAGCATCACTGAGCCTTTGGTGGGCAGAGCTCTCCCTGGGGCAAAATCACCTGGGCAGGCTCCTCCCTGACTGCCCTCTCACTGCTTGTCCCAGTATATCCCATTCCTCTCCCCCATTCTCCCAGTTCCCCTTCCCCACCAGCCCTAAACTCGGTGTTTTTGGCCAGCTGCTGTCTCTGTGCTCGGGCACCGACGAGTGCTGCTGGCTGTCACTGCTGAAACCAAACAAGGCTTCACGCTGTGTGCAGCAATTCAAGTTTTTCAAAAGCACTTTTGAGCTGGACAAATTAAGGAGGTTCTTTAAAAGAGGGACCCTCCACGAAATGCCTGCCTCAATCCTCTGCAACAGTGTTGCCTGGGGGGAAAAAGCTGAAATCTTAGAAAAACAAGCAATCAAGCAAAAGCCAAGACAGAAGGCCTGAGATCTCTCGCTCTAAATTATTAAAGGCTGAAAACATCATGAGATGGGTCAAGCCACCCCAGTGCCAGGCAGTGACTGCAGTCCTGCCTAGGCTGGTTCAAATACAACACAGATTGACGTGGATTCTACGTGACGTGGCAAAAAAATGTCATTAATGGCAAAACTGCCATTAAACTCAGTGCTGTGATGAGCTTTGGGCATCTGCTCCCCACCACCCACTCCCAACGTGGGAGGTCACATGCTGGAGAGGACAGGAGCATCCAGCCACCCTCCCCCTGTCTTTGCCCTTCCAAGCCATCAGCAAACCGAGATTTCAGGTCCCGGCTCGTTCAGCATTCCCAAGGCATGAGCTAAAGGATTTTCCCATTTAAACCAGACATATATTCTAGCCCAAACATGAGCTTGGCTGTGCCAGTTTCCATCTCTCCACCCTGCTTCCCTGGCCGAGAAATTGGGAATTTGCTTTCTGGTGAGGCCAGAAAGACAAGAGAGGAGGTGGAAGGACCCCAGCCCATGTGCAGGCTCCATCCCCTGCTCCTGGGCCCCGTGGCTGCACAGCCCCCCAGAAGCAGAGATGTCCTGTGGTGCCCCATGGGACAGATCCAGTACGGGGGCTTTGCTCATTCCAAGCATTTTGCAATGGCAAGCTGGAAAATGCCAGCTTGGGACTCAGACTTCAGCCTCTGCTTAGGCACGAATGACTCACTGGGGTTTTCCTTCCCTTCCAGGCTATTTTGGACAAGTTTTTTGTCCTAGTGGGCTCTTCTGGGTCTGATTTTGGAGCAATTCATGAGGGTCACAAGGAAAAGTTAGATTTTGCAGGGAAAGTGGGAGAGGGAGGGGCCACAGCCCAGACTCACCCCCTCTCACTGCCCAGCGACTGGGGGGGGTGGTTTTCCAATACACAAATAAAGCGCCAAGATGCAGTGCTGATAAGCACTTCAGAAATGCTGATAGAATGAGATGAGATAAATAGGAAACAGCCAGGGCTGCTGGATCAGATATCCATGTCCTGATTTTTCACAGATGTTCCCATCGATCCGCTGGGAACAGACAGCGCCGAGCTCCTCAGCACCTGGGTGCCAGGGAACAGCCACCTCCACACAGGCAGGAGCGGGTGTTGGGAGTGCAGATCCCTCTGGAATGCTGGCTGCAGGCAGGACCGCCCTGGAGCAGCCAGCTGTGAGCACCACAGCAGCTCAGCACCCTCGTGCAGCTCCAGGAGCAGCACCAAGCCCTGCCATAAAGCTGCATCCGGCTGATCCCCGCTGAGAGCCACACACCTGTGATGCCATGATGATTTTTTTGCCTTTTCTTTTATATACCTTTTATGTATGCTCAGTGCTTTTAGCAAGTATACTTGTAATTCCTTCAGTCTGATAACTTAGAATAGTCCTGGTATTCTGTTAGGCCAGAAGACCAAACATCCCAGAGGCCTCGCAGCTGGAGGCCAGAGAGAATCTTGAGAAACCAAGGTTCCTTCTAAAATACATGCTGTAATTTAAAATTAAGCCCATCCAGGGAAGAATACCTTGGGATAGGGGGCTATCACGCTGTTCATTCAAGTCTCTCATTGGGGCATCTTTGTTAGATATTCTAATTTACAAGGTCTATAAAATTGTACACACAGTCTATCATGTGTGTGCATTTCGGTGCATTCCACCTTGGCCAAGTGCTGCACCACAAAGATCCTCATTAAATACCAGGGTAAAAACCCTTCATCCCTTAACCGTGTCTGGCTCTTGATTTTAGGACCAAGGAAAAGGCATCCCCTGGGTGACCTTCACCAACCCCTCTGCATCCCAGGGGTCACCAGATCCCAAGCTGTGTGGCTTCCAGCCGTGGCAGGGGGTGAGCCAGCAGCCCACGTCAGAGGACTGCACACGGCTGCACAAAGAGAGGGGTCAGAGCCCACGGGAAGCAAAACTGGAGCTTTTTTTGGGAAACAAACCTGTCAGCTGTATTATAGAAAACATCACACACCTGGGTCAGTTACTAGGGATACATTTATGCATATGCATCCATATATGCATAGCTTTGCTGCTATATATAGCATCTTCCATCAGCAACACTCACTGGCTCAAAAAAAGCCAGATGAATGTCCACAGACAGAGGAACTGAGGCACAACCAGATTATTTACAGCTCATTTCCAGAAGCACTCTTTGAAGTTGGAATCCAATTAATTTTATACCTGGGGAGAGATTTGCATTGGGTTTTCCATCCGTCTGGGCAGGTTTTTCAAAAGGGCTTGGCTCTTATCTAAGCACCCGAAGCAGACTGTGTTTTCCAAGGTGCTCAGCATCCAGGAGCAGCTCCGTGGAGCACAGGTGGATTTGTCACAAGGGCAGCACTCTGCTCTGGAAGCCACTGGTCACTGAGCCCTGCTGAGGACACCACCTCCATGGGTCTGGTCTCCAGAGGTGAGGAGCATCCTGATCTGCTGCTGCTGCTGCCTTTGGTAGGCACCCATCCCACCCTAGCCTGGAGATGTTGGCACCTCAAAGCAAAGAATTTCCTACCCTGGAGAAAAAGAGGGGTTTGTGCTGGTTTAAATCCCTGAGCAAGCTCAGCCCAGGATCAGAGAGACACAACTGCTGGCTCAGGGAAGGTGATGGGGACTGGTGGCAGGGAAAGGTCTGGCCCGCCCTGTGCGGTAGGCACATCTCATAAAATCACTTTAGTTATTACCTAAAAGTGCACCCACACTGCCAGGAGGGTTCCTCTTCCACCTCCCCTGCAAAGCTGTGCCACTCTGGCTGTGGCACTGCCTGGACAGACGTCAAAGCAGCCACACACTGCTCCCACCTTGCAAACTCCTTGGGGCAGAGGCTGTGTTTAGCCCTGCACTTGGGGCACCTCTTCAGTTCTCCTCAGCAAGCCTTTCCTGATGTGTAGTGTCGTAAATATCCCATCAGAGACACATCCCACATCCCATCCCCAGCACAAACAAGGCCCTGGAGCCCACAGCCGGGAAAGCTCTGACCCAGGCAATGGCTGCAAAGCATCACCTTTGGAAGACACAGAGCTCCAAATGCACAAATGCACATGAAAGCCCCAGAGGCCAACGTTCCCTGAACAAACAGCTCCCACCAGGAGGGCACGGGCAGCCCTGGCTGCAGCATCACCGGCCTGTAATGAGCTGACCCGCAGTCTCCCTCCTGGCTCTGCAGCTTGTGGGGTAATTGCTGCACATTTTTAGCCTTGCCTGCAGCCATACTGTACAGCAAAGGATGCCAAGCTGTGTCTAGGGCCAGGTGTGTTCAGAAAAAAAAAGAATAATCAGCATCTAAAAAAAGAAGAAGAGAAAAAAAAAAAAAAAAAGAGAGAAAAATCTGACGCTAAACTCTGTTGCATCTGTTTTTTTTTTTTTCCAGATGAACCAAATTGGCTGCCATCGAAGCAAATGGCAGATGAAGAAAACATTGACTTTCTGCTTGGGTCAATAAACAAGATAAATTGAGTGGGGAGTTGGATGTGGAACAGGGAACATCATCATTTGCCTGAGGAGGAGAGAGGGTTAAAGGCAGGGAGGCTGAAGCAGGGCATGGTTGTATCTCATGTAAGGGTGTTTCACCTGGGAGCTCAGCACTGGGAGGCAGGAATTGTGCTGGCTCTGCCAAGGCTTGGGACTGTGCCATGGGACTGGGTCTGATGTGTTTAAAACAGATGATCCCAGACCCAAACCCTGAGATGAGACCACAGGGGATTGCATTCCTGCAACTGAGCATCTGCTGGTGCCAGGGGCTTTGTCCAGAACGAGAGCACAACCTGTGCAGGGCTGAGACCTGACTGCTGCTGGTCCTGGAGTAGCCAGACCAAGCCTGCCCCAGATCTGAGAGGCCAAGCATGGGATTCAGCTCGTCCACCCCATAGATACACATAGGACTGGTTGCTTTGGGCTCCTCCAAACTCACAGGGAGAAATTGGCTCATTTGTGGATGATCCCCCTGCCCTAAGGCAGTGAAAAAGAGCTGATCCATGCCCTGAGCCCCCCAGAGCAGATGTCCAGCGGTTGGAGAAGGCAGCCTTGGGGATTAGCTTAGATACAGACCTAGGGGTGTTCTAATCTACTCCTGAACACGGTCAAATCAGTCCCAGCCTACAGCCCCTGGAACTCCTTGTAACAGATGCCAGGGAGATGGTCTTTCTGAGGAGGAGTAAGGCCTTGAGGTCACCCACAGCACTGGACAGGTAAAACATTAGAGAGACATGGGAGAGACATTAAAGGCCTGTAGCAGAGCTGCATGATGGCAGAGGTTGCAAGGGATGCATCAGGGACCCAGTCCCACAGGCAGTGACGGGAGCTACAGGCAGGTGTGCATGTGATGGGAACATGCCTCCCCTCAGGCCAACCAGATCTCGGCCATCAGGTTCGTTTCAGTTGCCACAGTGTGTCATGGTGAAGGATATTAGGTTTGAACCACAGTTCGCAGCGGTGTGGGACACGGTCGTCACCATTCCTGCCTGATTAGATCTGTCAGAATCCATCAGCAGGAACTTTGCCTAGGAACCCTCTCTCCAGCTGCACATTTAGCAACAGGAGATTGATGACAGGAGATTAAAAAAAAGGATAAAAAAGAAAGACAAGAGCAGTGTTTGCACACTGCAGGACTAGCCCCTTTCTCCTGCACATCAAACTTCACTCGCCACCTTTATTTCAGTGTCTGTCTTAATTAGGAAGACTAAACGGAAAAGCCTCCGTGCTAATCCAAGGTCTGCCTCGAGGGGCTGAGGAGGATGCCCAAAGTGCAATTTGCTTCCTTTAAAAGACATTAGAAAAAGCCACGCAGACACATGGCCTTCCATGGTCCCACCACGACCCCTGCAAACCACCGGGGAGCAACGGATGAAGATCTGATGGATGCCAGGAGCATCCCTCAGAGCCCGGGGCAGCCTCCCGGTAGAGAGGGGAGCTGTGAGCATCAGGAGGGCTCTCAGAGTGGGCAGAGGGTAAGGGAAGGCTGATCCCCTCCAATACCCATGGCAAGATGCACCCCACTCCTCATCAGTGGGGGATCCCTCAGCCTGACTGGCGTCACACCGCAGCGGCCAGAGAGCGGTGCCAGCCCGGTGCCGTGCGTGAGGAGAGGGAGGATTACCCAAAGCCTCGCCCAAAATACAAGCCAAGACCCCCCTTTGATTACACATACAAGGGCCAAAGCATCGATTTTTCAGCCAATAAGCAGCAGCAGAAGCAAACCTCTGCAAATGTGACCCTTGGAAAAAGAGTCAAGCTGGAGGTTTTTGGAGGCAGAGCTCACTGGAGAGGCAAACCTGGGGATTTCTGAGCAGAACAGTCAGTGGTTGTATTTTTACCGTTTAGTCCAAACAGGCTTCTCCAGACACAATACCAAAAAGTGGGGATCATAGCAAAGACTGAGCTTTCCATGTTTCTCCAAGTTTTTCTCCCGATGGAAGGAGCACTGCAGAGCTGGAATGCTGCCCGGTCACTGGCCCGAGGGCAAGGAACTTGCTTTCGGCATTTGGACTAATTCATATTAAAAGATTCTCATTTGACTTCAGCAATATTCACCTCCATCTATCCAAAACCAAACTGGGTGTAAAGAAATGCAAATGACATCAAAACTCCTGAGGGTCCACCCTGCCACAGGAAAGCATTCCCAGGAATAAAGCTCCGAGCAGGAGCTGGCATTTTGGGACCGTCTGCAGACGCGGAGGGTGAAATACTGTCTGACTGTGGGCAGGCTGCAGGATGTGCCAGTGCTCCAGCCTCCTCTGTAAAACGGGGACAACAGCAGCTACCTGCCTCCCACTGTGCCACACAGTTAATTAGTGTTCCTATGAGTTGTGAAGATTAAAAGCGGCGTAAAACCGCAAAATAGAGGTTTATTATTATTATGAATGAAGGCTCCGCTCGTTCCATCAGTGCCCCTTAAAGCAGTGCTGCTGCAGACACTGGGAATTGCTCCCAGCAGTTCTGCTACCGCTGGCACTCGCAGGGGTTTGACTGCAGACTTCCAAGAGCTTTGAACATGTTGGGGAAGAAGAAAGAGAGAGAGAACAAACAGAAATTTCCACCACACTTTGTGCTTCGCACTTGGAGATGATCCTCCCACAATGCTCCCACCCCCCCGGGGGCTGGAACAAAACAAACCACAGACAACAGCATCTCTTCCCCTCCTGTTTCCTCCTGTGCTTCACCTTCACAGGCATGGACAATGTCAGAACAGGTCGTACTGCGAGGGCACAGAAACACCAAATTGGGATCACATGGCTGCTTTAGGCAGAGTTTAAGATACTGTCTCTATCTTTAACAGATGGGAGAAGTTTAGCACAAGAAGCAAACCAGGGGCAGAGCAATGTGGCCTAATTATGCAGGGGCAGGGACAGACCCCTTGTTCCAGCTGTTCCCAGATGTTGGCACCACCCAAATCATGTCCTGTCCTCCCAGGTGCACTGAAGGGAGGGGCCACAGGACTCCTCCTCACTCACCCCCTTGCCCTGGGGGCTCTCTGGCCCCTACAAACCCTCGTTTACCCTCATCCAATGCCATAAACATCAAACGTGGAGGAGCAGCTGCCCAGTGCCCATTACAACTCCTGAGCCAATCCCCAGTCCCTGTCCCAGTGCCATTCTCAGTCCCTGTCCAGCCACAGATGGTTTTGAGTTGGTAAAACCAGATTAACACACAGGAAAAGGAAGTTCAGATTCTGGCTCAAGTACTTCAGGCAAGTCTCCTTTTTTCCACCCAAGTCTCCTGCATTATTTAACAGAAAACCAGCATTATTTCCTGGGCTGCCCCTTGCACATCTTCAGCCAGCATCTCCCCGAGGTAGAACCCCCTCCTTTGATGCCTCTGCAGCACCTGGCATTCTGCTTTCCCGACCCTGCAGCCAGTCTCTCTGTGCCCTGGCACCACAATCCTGACCTGGCAGAGCAGCTTGTGGCTCTCCATCCCCCCAGCACTGCCATTCCCCCACTCCAGACCCCTCCAGCTGCCTGGCTGAAGAACTCAGCTGCCTGCAGCACACGGTGGCCGTGCTCCTCCTGCCAGGCACCTTTCATGTTTAATTCAGCGGCTGGTTTAGTTAATCTATTTTTTAATAATTCATCCCTTCCATCTTAATTTTGGTAGTTGTTGAAAATCCCTAATAAAACATTTAGGGGCTCTTTTACTGGAGCAATGGCATGATTTACTTGATGGAATCCAGTCTTTGATGTCCTATCTTAATTCCCTCCCTCCCACCGTGCCTCAATCCTGTTTATCACTGTGCCGGAGGTAAGAGGTTCTTGTCGAGTTTTGTAGCACTTGAGACGCTTGGTCAGCGTTAATAATTCAGCTGCCCCGCACAGCTTAGACAAATCACGTAGCAAAACAGCCTCTTCCTTTTATTAACAGCTCCCTCTGCCACCATGGACCCGGGCATGGGCTGGGATGCAGAGCAGAGGGACCAGGCTGAGCATCCCGACCTGGCAGAAGCACCAGGAAAACTTCACAGGTGCCAACTGCATTGTTGGGAGGATATACACCCTTTTACAACGCTTGTATTTCATCCTCTACAGCCCGAATGGGGAAACATGCTGGGTTTTTGCATCTGTAATTGGGGAAGAACAGATGGTGGAGGCACAGTTGGAAGTAATACGGCCATTAAAATAATCTATACGGCTTGTAATTCCCCCTCATGTGGAGACAGAGGAGGGCCTGCCTCTGCCCGAGTGCCCACCCAGGCTGCAGGAAGGGTGGGCACAGGTTTGGGGTTCCTTCTGTTGTTGGGGTATTTTGGTGGGTTTTGATGGGTTTTACTATTTCCCTTCACCTGGGATGCTCCTCGTGCTCGTCTTGAACTGATTTGAGGAGCCAACAGCTGAGCCAGAGCCACTTCCACTGGGTATTATTTAACATTTTCTGCCCGTATCACCCAGTTAAAGCAACTTCTAGCTTTATACATATCCTAATGATAGAAAAAGAGCAGCGGAAAGCCCCAAGCACTTCAGAGAGATCAGGGCATCTCTGCAGTTAAATTTCAAATGGAGATGATGTGAGAAAGAATTATGGAAAAGCCCTCCTGCTGATTCACGAAAATTGAAACCTCTCAGGGGAGCACACAGGCTTTGCCATCCCCTCTGTCACCTACAGGTCCTGAGAGCGAGAAAATATAAAATCAGAGTAGGAAAGTTGCCCAAAAAAGCCCAAACGTACAGCCAATATATGGAAATTTATGTCCTTGTGCTGCATGATGTAGGTCATGGTTTCAGAGACCTCTGTGCCCTCCAAACACCCCAACCACCACCTTGCTTGGTACCTGTTGATGGGTGAGGGTTTTCCTCTAGGATTTGATTACTGCTTTGGGGCCAATTGTTTTTCCACACATAGTCATACTATGGAAAAAGGTCCTACTTCAATAGAAAATTGAGAAAATGGATGAAATCCCAGAAAATCACACTGCAAGGTGTAATCCCTTCCCACTCAGACCCAGAGGCATCCACATCCTGATTGATGGAGGGGAGAAGGAAAGGGAATTGCAGCAGCATCCCCTGGCCCTGAACTCAAGCACCCCAGGTCCCTTGGGCACCCTGCTGCCCTGCACGACCTCCCCAGGCTGGACACAATGATTTTCTCAGGTAGAAACCTCTTTGTTGGGCTTAAAATCTTCCCTGTGCTCACAGAAGCAAGTACCTCTCCAAATCCTTACTCTGCGCCCGGAACATGAGGGAGCCAGCAGGACGTTACCTTGGCAGCTGGCTTTGCTTTATGGAACTGTAAATATATTTTTTTAATGGGCTGGAGGCAAGAAAGATGTGTTTCCAGGCTCAACAACATCCAAAATTAACTGCAATTCATTTCAGAAGGGGCGAAGGAGTGGAGGAAGGGGGAACGCAAGCCTGAAACCCGCAGAATATAAAAGCCTTGAAAGAAATTGCCAAAAATCCCCTGCATCGCTGCCTTCTGGCTCTGGAAAAGAGATTAAAAACCTGAGCAGCATCAGGCTGAAGCAGACGTCACGGAGGCCACCCCGGGCCATGCTCATGCTCAGACAAGACTCTTTTTTCTCCTTATTACTTTCCCAGAGACAACCCAGCCTCTGCCAGCGCAAAGCCCCGCTCCTCACATCTCGTGGCTCACCTAAACCAAGGAGATGCCGCTGCCTGGTGTGACCAGGGATTCCCACCTCTGCAGGGTTCCTGGGGATTTCTGAGGGACCCTGACTTCAACATCGGCATCTCACCCTCCTCCTTGTGCCAGAGCATTTCTCCTGACGTGCCTTCGTCAGCCCTGGTGCTGCTCTCTGACACCTAATTTGAGTGACCCTTTAGTGACTAATTTAATTACCCTGGCCCACAAACTGACAGACAGCTGTTAAAAATGGTTATTGCATTATTAATACGCTCCAGTAATTTCCCATTAAAACTATACTGTTAATAATTTTTTTCCCCTGTATTTCTTCCCTCTTAATTAGTCTATTTAAAACTTTGAAGGAATATTCTCTTTATGGTAAATGGGAGCGTCGAGCAAATTACATTTTTGATTGAATACTTCTGTGATAGGCCAGCAAATAAGACCGTTGAGTTGTTAATTATTGTCAGAGTTTCACACGATGCCTGCTAATGAGGCAGTCAATCTTCTCTGCCATTCCTAGAATATTAATGGAAGCCGTTGGTATTGATTTTGTCACCAGGAAAAGTAGGAACTCCTCCTATTTGGGGGGCTCCAGGGAGGGCAGGGGGGATCTGCACTGGGAGAGGACACTGAGAGGACCAGAGACCTTGGGATGGGGTGAGGCAGGAGGGCTTTCAGCTGGTGGAAGCTTGAGAAGCTCTTGGATGTACCAATGGCAGCTCGTGCAGCCCATGGACCCGGTGGGGGGGTTGGCACATTCCCACAGGGATCAATCCCATCCACAGGTGCACCCCGGCAGGACAGGTGACAGAGGGGTGACACTTCCTGCCAGACACGCTGGTCCCTGTCCCCTCCCTCCGTGCCTACCTCTTGATTCTGAAGAATATCAGATTCTTCATCCGTTATCTTTCTACGATAAGACAACTCTTATCTTTTTTTTCTGTTTTTAAGGAGAGGGAAATACCTGATCTGTCTGGACTTCAGCAGATAACTTGATAGAGTGATGCACGGAAATTATGAGCAAAGCAACCATGGATAAGGATCGACACGAAACCACGAGGTGGCCCAGAGACTGTACAAAAACAGCCTTTGAGTTGTGCTGGGAGATGTGACAGGGAGCTTTGTGTACCATTTCTCAAGCCCTTTGGGCCCTGATCCTGTTTGATTTTCACACTAATGTTCTCACTGGAGAATAGAGGAGTTTGGCAGCAAAGTCTGTCCGTGTCAAAGTCACAGGAATTCTTTCCCCCTCCAGGCTACCACTGCCCAGCTCAGAGAGCAAGAGCAGCGTGGGGCTGTGCCAAAGGCATCTCCCTACTAACAGCATCTTGGCCAAGCCAGAGGGAATCCCACCACAAAAGATTTTATCACAGGATAACTGAGACAGAGTGAGGCAACAGCCACCACAGAGCTGTGTCTGTGACCAATGTCCTGGCTGTCCCATTAATTCCATCACCCTGGGTGGGCAGGGATCTACAATTCCCTGAGTTCCTTGGCACGTATGTGCCATTGAAAGATGCCACATGTGTCCCGCTCCTGCATCCAAAGCAAGGATGAGCAGCACAGACCCCGTTCCCCTTGGGTTGTGGAGGCTGTCCCTGTGGCAGAGCCCACACACAGGCGTGGCCTCCTCTGCCTGCGGTGGCCACATCGCCCCTGAGCTCATCAACCTGAGAAATGTGGGGCTGGCTTTGCCAGGACTGTGCAGCACCAAGTCCAAGCAGAGCCCTGGATTTCCTAAATAGGTCACCCAGCACTTGGTGTTGGGTTTTATTTCTGTAGCTTTGCTCTGAGGAAGCGCCTGTGTGAGTGCTTGACCCAGAGACCTGCAGGACTGATGCTGTGTGCAGACATCATGCTGGCCCTGCAAACCAGCTCAGCTCCCTCTGAACTACTCCAGCCTTCCCAGCCCAAACCTCTCCCAGCCCTGTTCCCACTGGGAAAGCCAGGACAGACTGGATGAACCTCGCAAAACTCATAACCCATCATAGCAGGTGACATGCTGACACAGGTCATACTGTCACAGCTGCCGCCGAGAGGCCGGAGCTCAGGGACCTCACTCCTGTTGGGCTTTGCACAGCCAAACCCACACCCTCCCCAAAAATGAGATAATCTGGGGCTATTCTGAGAATACTCTGCCTGACCAGGTGCTTCAGGGAAAGATGTGTGAGTGTAGGAAGGGTGGTTGGAGCATCTGTGAGCTCCCAACTCTCTGCATGCCCTGTCACCCACAGCTGCACAGCTGGAATGACACCAGGAGACAGGGACAGATGGAGGACAATGTCCAGCCTCCGCAGGAACATCCTCCCATCCCTCCCATTCCATGGCAGGAATTTCTGTGGTTTCTTTTCCACCCTGGAAAGCAGCAGATTTGCATGGCTGCTGCCCAAATACAGGTGATGTCCCCCCACCCAGCCACCCCTGCTGTTTCCATGTCCATCTGCTGCCCACTTGTGCTTTTTAAGCAAGCCAGGTGCTATTTTTACTGCAGTGAAGTTTTCCGTACTAAAAGCTCCTTTTCTTTTCCCTTTATATAAAGCAGGCTTCAATAATTCCTCGGGGTCCCCTTCCAACCTGGTATTCTATGATTCTGTAAAAAGAGGAGGTTTCCATTTATAATGAATTGCCTGTGATGGAGCATATCCCAATTTTACCAGGAAAAAGGGATTCTGTAAGCCTCCCTGAGCTCCCAGTGAGATGCCATGAAAAGCCTTTCAGGTCAATAGCATTCCCAGTGCTATTCCTGTATCAGTATCATTTATCAGCTGTGTTCAGGCACAAATTATGCCTTTAACCCCCCCTAAAAAGCCATTTCACCCCCCTGGTCTGGTACTGAGGGAAGTCAGCACAAACCCAGGAGCGCTCCTTCCCCTTGCACCCAGCTCCCACCACCCAGGCAGGAGAGTGGGAGGGGTTGGCTTGGATTTGCCTATGGTCACATCAGGTAGGAATGATCTGCTCCTCCTGCCTGAAGTCCTTGAGAGGTTCCTGTAAGGAAGAGAAGCAGCCAGGTCTCCCAACACACCCAGTGCTGAATCCTTGGCTCAAGTAGGGCCATCCCTGCGCCCAAAGCTCTCCCCTCCCTCAGGGAGATGCAGGATGGTAACTGGAGCCACCACCAGCAGGAATAGGGAGTGTGAGCCACTGTGGGCGGGGGGGTTGGACAAGATGATCTTTAAGGTTCCTTCCAACCCAAACCATTCTGTGATTCTGTGATTCCATCAGTTGATGAGCCATTTATTTATCCAATCACAGCTTCATCATAACCCTTCTAAAACTCCTCAGCTACAGCCCCAACCTGGGTCCAAACCCAGAGCACCCACAGGCACAACTAACATCTCCAGCTGTGGCCTGTCTGTGTTTGATACACACCGATTAAAAAAATGAAAGAAAGGAAATGTGGGCTGAAGTGAATGAAGAGACTTCTCCCTGCGAAAGCTCAGTGCATATTTACACAGCATCCTGCCTTAATGCTCAGCTGCTTCATTTGTGTCACTTTAAGCCCTCGGCAGAAGCAGGGAAGTATTAGCTGGGGTTTAATTGTGTGGGGTTTAATTTAATAATTAAGCTGCTGGGTTCTGCACGGCTCCCCACGAGCTGCTGCTGGGAGAGAGCCCTGTGGCAGGGCTGGGATGGATGTGGCGAGGCAGTGACAGGGGGACAGCCAGGAGGGAGAGCAGCAGCAGGGGACAGTCCCCCAGCCTGGGACAGACGGAGGACAGCTCTGCCTTACACATAAGGTGAAACATCAGTTTGCACAGAACTACCCAGCCCTGTGGCATCTGGGATGAACTCTGCTGTGCACTGCCCACACCTCCTGTTTGCAGGAGGCAGGAGTAGGTTCTCCCCCAAAACTCATTCAGCTGCTGAGCCAACACTCCTGAACGTGTCCCAGTGCAGCTGGGGGCTCTTCATCCACTGCATGCCTCCCTAGGAGCTACTGCTGTTCCCTCTGCTGGAGGTGCAACAGGCACGGGATAGGTTATACACAGATTGTGGTCCATCCCCATCCCTCCTTCGCAGCACTGCCATCCCAGCCTGCACTCGGGTCACCACTGCTGGAGTCCAGCCCTGAGCGTGGCACAGCCTGCAGCAGCGGGTCCCCAACTGCACCCATCTAACTTTTGATAAAAAGCACTTGGTTGCAGTCAATAGCATCTCATAATATCAAAAACACCGCAGGAAACATCAAGAGCTGAATTGATTACGGCACAGTAATTCTTCAGGCAGTGAAAGCAGGGCAATTCCCAAGATGGGATTATTTTTTTGCAGGGCTTCACCTAATTTTCTTGATGTTATTTTCCCCCCGCTCACTCCCCAGCCCTCCTTCCAAACCTCTCCAGCTTTGCACTGCTCGTTGATTTAGTCCCTGAAAACAATATTTTGCTTAACACAGTTAAGTTTCCCTGCAAAGTGCCTGGGAAAGCATCACCACCACCCAGATTGCCGGGACTGAAACGTGTGCAGCAGGAAAAAAGTCAAGGAAGATTTTGCTTTTGGCTCTGTAGTCAGCAACCCACTTTGGGGAGACTAGAAGAAGCCCTGACAAGAACTCAAAACATCTAAATCAGAAAAGGAGACCAAAAGAGGAATCATACAAAACCTGTGCAGAGTGGAGGCAAAAGGCAGTGGACTTTCACAGTCTGATCCAGCCTTGACAAAGCATGGAAAGGTTTTCTGAGCCATTGGGCAAGGCCACACAGGACAGACCATCCCTGCTCTGTGCAATGCTGGCATTGCCTGTAAACTCTGCACTGAACTTTTCGGTCCTTCTAAACTCATTTTGAGCTGATTTTGCTCCTTTGCCTGGAGGTGAGAGGGCCAGGGAGGGTCTGCAGAGCATCTCTCCTGCATCTGGAAACTGTGGACTGAGAAGGAGCAGCATTGCATGAGCAAAGTTACCCTGAGCTGCCTGGGAAGTGCTGCACTAAAGGCACAGAGGGCATTTTTTCCTAATAAATCACCCCAAGAGCCAGGGTGACATCCTGGAGTGGAGAAAATCCCTCGAGGGCAGCAGCCAGAGCAGCAGGGCACTGCGCTGAGGAGTGGAAACATCACTCTGGCTCTGCTGCTGAAGAGCAGGAGCTGAAAGTAATTAACTTCACTTGTCTTCGTGGAGCACAGCCATCCTGGGTCACTGGTTGTGCCCAGCCCTGGCTGCCCTGGGGTGAAAATCAAACGGGAGCTTTGCCCCTTGGCCTGAGCTGCCGTCCCTCATCCCTCCACAGTGAGGCCATGTTCCTCTGCAGCAGCATGTGCATCCCCTCTTTCCCTTTAGCAATTAATAAATCCCCATGAAAATCAACCTAGAGGTCTCTCTTCCATGGTGCAGCATATCCTGGCTTTACCAAGAAAAAGGGAGTCTGGGACTGTCCCTGAGCTCCCAGTGAGATGCCCTTTCCAAGAGCCCTTTCCAAGCCTGCAAGGGACAGTATCTTCTCACAGTGCCCCAAAAGCAGAAGGACAAAGCTGCCCTGTTTGTGTCCATCTCCATTCCTGTCATCTCCACGGAGGTGGTTTTTCCTCCCTGGCTGTGGAGCCTGTCGCAGGTTCCTGGCACACTCCCAGGAACATTTTGGCTCTGCTGAATTTTATTAGTTTTGTCCTTTGGCTGAAGTGGTCCAGCAGTAGTTAGAGGAAATAAAAACAGGAAAGGAAGAATAGATCCCGTCCACATCAGACAAGTTTTAAGCAACTGAAATCTCATCAGAGCTGGTTTTTGGATAGTGCCAGTTCTTTCCACTGAGTTGTGTTAAGAAATAACTTAAGAAAAGGCATTTCCCAGTGTCACTGCCCCACCTGGGCATCATCCCAGCACCCTGTCTGGGCCAGGGCATGAACCGCCTGCTCCTTCCTCCTGCAAACCTTCTAGTCCCTTTCTCAGGCAGGAGATGCACACAAAAGCAAAGGTAATAAAACTCAAATAGGGGTAAAAAAATTGTAATTCAGGAAAAATAGTACAGAGAGGCTGTATAAACAGAGAGGCCAAGGGGCTGCGCTTTGAACAGGCAGCTACAAAGCACACTCCAGCCGCCAGTTAACAGAAAGCAAAGGCAGCGACAGAAAAACAAATAACAACATCAAACAGGGAGGGAAAAACACCTTTCAACATAGGAACCCAAGGTCCCACTTTGCTACCTTGCATCACCCTTTCTGCTAAGCATTCACAGTGTGTTAGAGCCCTGCCTCCCCCTCCAAACCCTCAGCACCACTGCTTGTCTCAGCCCTGGCAGGATCCTGCTCCACACAGATCCCACATGGACGGGTGGATGGACGCACAGCTACAACAGCAGATCCATATGGAGAAGCTACAGCGTCCAGTGCCAAACCCAATTCTGTGATGGGAGATCCCAGAGACATCAAAGGGAATCATTCTGGGTGTGAGACAGCGTTTGCGTATTTGGCAAGTGTTGAGTATCTTTTAATTGTCTCAATAAACATATAAACAAAATCTGTTCACTCGCTGGGGTTTTTTTCCCTCCTGGGCTCTGCAGCACCATGGACGAGAGGAACTGCAATAGCTCAGCTGCCAAACTTGGAGCTGGTGCTGGTGCTCCCTGCAATGGATTTGCCTACAAGCCAGGCCCAAATTTATATCCCCTGTCCCTAAGAGGTTTGATCATTTTCTGTGCAGTTTTACGGCGCAGCATCAAGACCTCAAAAATGCTGTGAGTTCACACAGCAGAGCACAGAGAGTGAAGCTCAGCATTACTGCAGCAGGAGTTACTAAAAGCCCAGGATGAGGGAAGGCTGAAATGTTCCCTGGATTCTGGGCGTGAAAGATGCCAATGGCTGCTGATGGACCAGGAAGAGACAGGTTGAGGGCAGTAAAATCCCTGCACTGTTGCAGAGGTGCTGGGTGATCCACATTTCAATTCTGACCTACCCCAGATCCTTCCTGGGTGATTTCAGCTGCAGTTTTTTGGGGGGGGTTTTCCCCCATCACACTGCTCCCCTAATTCTCTTATTTTGCTGCTCACACCCTTCGGTGGCTGCCGCAAGATTACATCTCCATTTAGTCACCCCTTGGCGAAGTGAGACGTACCTGACTCTTCTAACCTGCTCTCATAAATCACAGCGAGAGGCAGGGAGGAGGAAAAATCCTGGTAAGCAGCCAGGACAAAGCTCAGCTGACAGCTGCAGGGCAGGGGCTGGTGGCTGCCTCTCTGTAGAGCATCTGTCCCTGCTCTCCAGAGGATGAGGCCAAAGGCTGCCTCTATCCCGGTGTTAAGCACTGAAAGCTGCTTCTCCACCACTTTCTGAGAGACAGCAGCGTCTCGGGGTGATAAGGAGCCCAGGCCAGAGCACAGGGACGTTATCTGTGGGGATGACGGTGTCTCTGTGATGGGCACAGTAATGAATTGCCCTCTCTGCAGAAATTAGTAAGTTGTGCCTGCCGATGCAATGATCAATTTGCTCCGTCGTGCAAAGCTGTCCATTCATCATGGCCATCGACTGCAGCCACTCACACCTTTTTATTGGCCCCAACGGAGCAGGAGGCTCTGCAAGAGCTCCAGGGACCCCTGCTCAGGAACAGCCTGAGAAAGGGGCTTCCCCTCTCCCCCAGCCTCCTGGCCGAGGGTCCCTGTGGCACTGAGCACCCAGAAATCACAGCCTGCTCTGCTCCAGGGGGGCAGCAGAAAGAAAAGAAGGGAAAAAAGATCAAGTTCCTATGGCACCCCCCCTGCACAAATGGCAAGAAGAGCTGGCAGGGTGCCCTCTGCCTGCATGCCGTGTCCCATCCCACAGGGCTCAGCCCAGCCCATGTCCTGACCTTGAGGGATGCTCACCTACAGCTGCACCCATTCATCTGTGCTCCTGCACATCAGGAAGGAGGTTAAGGCACAGACAGATGAGTTTTGCTGCTGCAACAGCAGAGACAGCAAAGCTGTTTCCACTCTCCTGGCCCAGATTCCCTTTGCCTTTCTCATCCACTTCGTTTTTCATCCTCCTCCACTCCCAGGGAGCCTCACACCACAGTGATCACCACTGACTCGCAAAATCACAAGTGCCCAAATCACTGCAAAACTCCTTCAAAATATCACTGCAAAACCCCTGTAAGGCTGGGGCAGCAGTGAGGCTGCAAGAGCACAGCATGGCTGAGCTGATGAATGCCATGAGCACGGAGAAAAAGCCTTGCTCCCATCCTTGACAGAAGACGGGACTCCTGAGGGCACAGAGGGGGGGAGCACAGTGTTCTGCCTCTGAGAGAATTGAAAATAAAAATAACAAACAAATAAAGAAAAAGTAGAAATAAAAAATCCAGTTGATTGTACTTTGGCAAAGAATTCAGAGAGCAAAGGGGCTCACTTGGGAGCAAAACGAAGATGAATCGACAGCGAGTTCAAGAGAATTCATTCTGCTGCTGAACACTTGTCTCTCCATCAGGACATCTCAAAGGCTTGTCAAGCGAAGGCAAGGCTTTTATTTGTTTCTATGGTTGCCATAACGATAGAGCTGTATGTCATGTCAGGCAGCAGCTGAGGCTCGTGCCTCTGATTTATAGCTGCTCAACAGAAATTATCAACATTTTCTGCAGAGCGGGTGGCACAGTGAACCGTGACCACCGGGCATCTGCCAGTGCCGTGCTCTGCCCCCAGGGTTAGCTCTCCTCTTGGTCCCCCCCCAGCTGTGTGTGCCCCAAGGGATGCTGTTATTATCCCCTGCAGGGATGCTTTTATTATCTCCCACAGAGATACTTTTATTATCTTTTGCAGGGACGCTTTTAGTATCCCTGCAGGGATGCTCGGTGCTGGGGCAGTAGGACCTGGGGGCTGTGGCTGTGGGTCCTTCCCACAAACTGCCACAATTAGAGCAATTCCTGGACCCACAGGGCAAACTCTGCCTTTCAAAGGCTCAAACAGACGTGGCAAGGTGTCCAGGGAAGGCCAGCAGGAGGATGGAACACTTAACAGTAATTTGTTTAACAAAATTTTATAGACTACTGTGTTTAACACCAGATTGTGGGAGAAATAGACTTAAGAGAGAGAGACGGGAGTGGAAACAAAGAGAAGTGTTGAAAACAAGCAAGACAAGGTGGGACTGGGATGTGTTTCTTGTCCTGGCAGGGGATGTGCTGCAAGGACAGTCTGCCCAGCCTGGGACCCAAACAGAGGCTGCCCAGCGTGGGGAGAGCCCTGCAGCACTGCTGGCCAAGCTCATCTGAACAAAGACAGCGCCGTGAGCGTGGCCGTCACAGTCCCAGGCGTGTGACTGATGCGATCGTCGTGCGGAGGATCAGACTCTGGGGTCGAGGAAGGGATGCTCAGTATGGTCACTGATAAATTATATATGCAAGTTTCATTAACTCTAAGCACTCTCATCCTTAATTTATGATGCACAGCCCTAAAACCTCCGGCACCAAGTTTTGCACACTCCTGTGTCCTGTCCCCTGAAGCCCCTGGAGCATCCCCAGGGGGATGTTTGCACGAAGCCCGTTGGCTCCTGTCTGCAGGATGTTTCTCTAATGACTTGGCTGCAGCAGGGGAAGGTTTGGGCCCTTCATCTCCATCCACCAAAGTACAGCTTGTTGCACTGCCCAGCAGTGAAACACACAGAGAACAGCACTGGAGTCAGCATTTCCCCAGAGAGCTGCTGAAAGGCCGAGCCCCACCTGTCCCTCTGCATCTCAAGCATCTTCATAAAAACACAAGACCACATCTGAACCTTTAACCCTCTGAGTTGTAAAGACTTCATCACTGGTTTTCTCCAAACCAGGCTTTCTGCAATTTCCCTCCATTAAACTCTTCAAGACAAGTGACCCCAGAGCCAAAGGTGTCAGACTAATGAAAGGTCTGCAGGAATGCAGCACGCTCGTTATTACAGACACAGAAGAAACACAGCACTGAGCCACCATCACAGTGTCACGGGACAGCAAACAGGGCACGCCGGGTGCTGAGGCACGGCTGTGCTGCAGCTGGTGTAACACAGCCCAGGGTCTGCCCTGTGGCACAGACACGGGACTGTATTAAAGCCCAAGCACTGCAGATTCAGGAAGAATTTCTTCACTGGAAAAGGGTCGTCAAGCATTGGAAGGGGCTGCCCAGGGAGGTGGTGGAGTTCCCATCCCTGGAAGTATTCAAAAAATAACTGAACTTGGCACTCAGTGCACTGGTCTGGGTGACAAGGTGGGGGGGATTGGACACAGGTTGGATTCAATCCTTGAGGTCTTTTCCAACCCAAATGATTCTGTGATTCACCTGCAGGAGCTCCCAGCATGGAGGGACAGCAGTGCTACCGCAGTCCCAAAGCCAGGAAACAGGACCCCTCCAGGCAGAGGGAGGGATGGCTGTGTTTGAACATCTACACCATGGACAGCAGTGCTCACCTCTGATGTTGGTCTGACGTGCGGGATCAACACGTGAACATCTGAACCGCCAAAGCTGCTCCCCTGAGAAGCTGCTCGTGTCAGTCCAGAGAGAAAGCAAAGAGGCTGCAAGATAAGCAGCTCTAAAAGTACCTTTCTCATTGCATGAAAGTACCCAAGAACCTCAGAAGAGGCTTCCACTCATCCTGGGGTGCTGAGGATCCCGAGCTCCTCAGCTCTTCGTTTGAGAAGTGTTTCAGTTCTAATGTAGGAATAATAGATTGCTTTTCGCTTCTCACTGTATCAGTGAAACCCTCCATAATTCAACATCAAATATTTATTATTGCGTTTATTAAAGTTTTAATAATTCAGCAACTCCTGTGTGTAAGATACAAGTGCCGTGAACTCACACCCCCCTTCTTCTACCTGAGCCACTCCAATATTTATACCTGGAATTCTCAGTTCAGGTTCCATTTATGAGGGGAGCAGGCAACAGCCTTGTGCCAGAAGTTCCCCTCCTCCTGCCTGGCATTCATCCATCCCGACAGAGACTTTTCCACAAGGAGCAGTGCCCAGAGACAATTACTGCACTGGAGCAGAAAACAAGCTTCTGAGCCTCTACCTCCACTGAGGTACTTTTAATGAAGATGTGAGGAGGAAAGAAAGAAATAATGTTCTCTTGGCACTTTGGCTTGGAAAATGTTAGCACAAACCAAGGCAACCCCTCCCTTTCTCAAATGAAAAGCAGAAGTTGTTGCAGACAAGAAAAACAACGCTCCTAAAAGAGCCAAACTGTGATAGATATGTACTGCCGGTCTCTTTTTCACAGGAAAGGGAACAAGCGCTAATTAGCAACAAAAACACACATGCTTGGAAGTGAGGACATCTTGGATGCCAGTCCTGGCTCTGCCATAGCTTTTGTAGGCACTTGCTTCAACTACGGCCCTGCCAAGATGATGGGACAGAAGAATGGAAATCCATTCCTCATCACTTTGGGACAAGACAAGGCAGAAGGGGCTGGGGGACGCAAGGATCCTGCTGGTGCCCAGGAAGATGATTCATAACACAACCAAGAATTTTCAAGTCGGGAAATTGTGTCTGGAGTCAACAGGAGAAAGCAGCAAGAAGGAAGGGAGGGAGGGAGGGAGGGAATACAGAGTCTCCCTGGCACCCAACAGTCACATGCTCAACCTTAATTTAATGGGAGAGAGGGGAATACACACTAAATACCTTCAGAATTAAACCCTTATAGTTTACAGTTAAACCCAGGTAAACCAGACCAAGGCGCACAACCACCACCAAGGTGATCAGTGAAATGTCCGGGCATTCACTGAACTTCAAAAAGGAAAAAAAAACAACCTCTAGTTATATAATTATTGGATGACCAACGTGGCCTTTCACCCTCCATGGGCATCCCAGCAGGTACCAATGACCAGGTGGATGTGATATAGGTATGAGTTTCAGAAAGATGACAACCCCCCCATCCCAGTAAATACATCCATTTAAGCACTGCAAGCTAACATTACATTTAAGCCACTTCCAAATTGCCTTGCCACAGGTTCCTACCAATTCACCTGCCTGTTCTGTCAGACTTCAGAGTTACACGCTCAGGCCTGGCCTACACCCATCAGCCCAAAGAGCCTGGAGAGCAATAACATCAGATTTCTTATTGGAAGGAAATTAATCAAACCTATCATCATAGAAATTACTGCATCCTCAATAACAATTTAAAGAGCCGTGTAGGCACTCAAGCATGAAGAAAACGAGAAATCTGCTTCCTACCTGACATCTGCTGGATCTTCTGTCACCAGAACATCTGTCTTGCAGCTGGCAAGGGGATTGATGGAAAGCTCCACGGGGGGCACCACGAAGCTCTTACTGACTGGCAGCCACAGCCCTTGACCCAAACTGTAGGTGGACCTGGAATAAGGACAAACATGTCACACAGAACAGAGTGTCCACAGGGAATGGTGGCCCTCCACTGCCCACTCAGAAGTCAGAGCAGCGGTGGCACCACGAGATAAATCAGTGATTTGGTCTTGTCCTGAAAGCCAAATGGGAGAGGAATGACTTGAGATGTGACAGGAGAACACGGGGATGGGAAAACTCTTCTTTTTATTCCAGGAGGAGTTTCTGTGCATGCTGTCCCCACGTTTGCTGAGGGGACAGGAGGGGAACCCTTCCCTGCCTGCTGAATATGGACAAATCTTTCAGGTCTGTCGCAGACAAATGACACTTGTCCCCTCACCAGCACAAGAATGAGCTGGGAGTGACCGAGAGGTTGCATCCATTGGGATGTCCTCATGGCTCTCCCTTCCCAAATGTCCCAGCTGAACTCTCCTCTCACTCACCTGAGTATCTTCTCTGGTGCCTGCTCTCCTGTGACCAAATCATATCCCCGCTCCAGCGTCGTGTAGGGCCAGGGCCTGGGAGGAGAGGGGGGAAAAGCAGCTGAGCACATCACTGTGCTGGGTAAGTGGCACAGTGATCGCCAAGAGGAGAAGAACTGGGCTCCTCACTAGCACAGGAGCCAGGGCAGATCAAGCCCAGCACCATGTCCCCACTCACCCTTCGCTGTGTCCCCACTCACCCTTCGCTGTGTCCCCAGTCGCTGCGCACACACAGGTGGCGATGGACGGGGTCTGGGGCGTACCCTTCATGGCAGCTGCACTCTCCTGGAAGAGAACAGGGAAGGATGAGATGTCTCTGGCCCAGAGGGATGTCAGTGACTGCAGAGTCAGGCCCTCCTCCCCTGCTGCCCATCTCTGCTTTGTCACAGCCACTCTGGTCCCTCCTGTGCCTCTGGAGCACTTTGGACTCCAGAAACCCTCAGGAGGTGTGGATAAGGAGATGTGGAAAGCTGTAAGAAACCCACAGTTATTCCCAAGGAGGAGATTACATGATGCAGCACCCACAGTAGCTGGGGATGGGGTTTCATGATGCAGAAGGTCTGTCCTTAACCAGTGTTCCTGTGCAGTCCTGCAGCCAGGAGTTCACTCCTCAGCCAGGATCCTGACTTCGCTTGAGCAGAGCAGTGTCCACCCTGTGCAATCCCCGAGGTGGACACCACAAACCCATCCCACATCCCCTTCCCACCTCTGCTCTGCCGTTTGGACAAGAGAGCAGAGTCTCCTGCAGCCCAAACTCCCACTGAAAGATGCAGAACCCCCCCCAACTTCCATCCTCCACAGACACTTCTCGTGCTGTGTCCCCATCCCACAGCCAAGGGGCTCTCAGCCCTGCTCCCCTCCGCTCTCTGGGTGCTGCCTCACCCTGCTCCTCTCTTTTGACAGCAGGAGAAGACATTTCCCGCACCAGAAACCCGACCGCACTTGGCCCAAATTGATTCAGTGTTTGGTAGAAATACATAACCCGGAGCAAGAAACAGCAAAATCAAAAGATTAATTGGATTTGCACGTGGAGTTTCTGCTACAAGCTGCTGCCAATGTTTCCCCCCCCCCTCCCCTCCTCTCCCCATGGTGCCTGACGGTGCAGCAAAGCTGCGCTGTAAACACTGGTGAGGTGGGGACCTGGGGAGGATGCTGCAGAGGTGGGTACCCCCCTCACAGTGGCAAAGCAGACTGGCAGCTACCTGCGTGCTCCTCGGGATCCTAAGCAAGTTCTTAAAATGCCTCACAAGGATTAAAATAAAGAGCTTTATTGTCAGGAGGGAGCGAGATGGGGATTCAACTGCTGAGATTTTTGAGGAAGAGACGCCTGGGAAGGGAGAGGCAGCAAAAAAGGAAAGAGTGGGGGGAAAAAAGAGACGGCTAATGATGTGCTAAAATGCAACAGCACCTTCATGAAATATTCACTGCCTCAAATGCGTCTAATATTAAAGATTAAATGTCCTGGGATTTGTCCTAGCGACTTCGAAGCACTGATTTATGATCTGTCAAAAGCTGCTAACCTCATGATTCATAACAGGAGCGGCAGGAACATTGCTGCTCCAAAGGGAAAGAATTGGGAGAGAGATGGCAGCGCTTGGCCCTGCTCAGGCTCTGCCGTGCCTCGGGGCTGGGGCGGTCTCGGTGCAAGAAAACACAGGTCCTAATGGCTCCATCAGTGATTTTAAAAAAAGAAAAGTTATTTTTTCCTTGGGTGCTTAGTACGCAAGTTTCCCCAGCCGTGCTGTGGATCATTAATTCCTGGCGCTTATTACATAACAAATATGTGCTCTGCAAATGAGAGACATCTCAAAGTGCTTGCGAAGCAGAGCTGGGAGTCTTGGGGCACCGGCTCACGCTCGCCTCCTGCCACAGAAATTAGAGCAAGTAAGGAAAAAGCACCTACAGAGGTCAGCATCCCGTGGCCCAAACGCCTCCCCCCGTATCGATGGCTGGGGCTGCCGGGTGGTGAACGCCCTTCCCATGGTGCAGGAGGGTTTATTTTGTCTGCTGGCTTGTTTACTGCTCCGTCAGTTTGGCGTCGGAAGGAGGAACTCTATCAACCTGGAGAAATATTGATTTTATCGACTCCAATCCTGGAGTTTCAGCAGCTACAGCTGGTGCTCGAGGCTTTATTGGGAGGTTTATTGGGAGGTTTATTTCAGTAAGTGAGAGGGCAAGTGGTGGCACCAGCTGGTGAAGAGATCCAGGGCAGGAGAGAGTGGAGATCAGCTTTCCACAGGTTTCCCAGGGTGATCTACACCCCTCTGGCAGAGTTTTGGAAATTGGATAGGAAGGCTCCCAGCACGGGATCAGCTGAGTGCTGCAGTCTGCTGGAAGAGTGAGAACTCCATCGCCTCGGGACAGAAGGTTTAGAATCTATTCCCCTGTCAAGAACCATGAACAGACAACTAGTGGGGCTTCCAAAAAATCTCAGCAGAACCTGCTGTGCTCTTACAGGTTCTCAGGAGCTTTTGCCCTCTCCCCAATAGCATCCACCTTCCTTCTTTGACCCCCCGAACATGTCTGTCCCCACCCTTCCCAGACACGATGCTGAGCCTGGCTAACCCCCATGGAATGAGAAACACCTGATAAAATGCCTGGAGTGGGGGGAACAGGGGTTCCCACACCTCTAAGGCCTCTTTAGGGTGTGTTTTTCAACATGCCAAGTGCTAAAATAAATCAAACCATCAAAAGGCCAAACTAAAGTGTCTTTGTTCAAAGCAACTGCATCCGAGACGGACACAGTTATCCACTCAACCCTGCTGCAGCTAAGTTAGGATTCAAGCTGAGCTTGAAGCCAAAGTCAACCAAAGTAACCAAGTTTGACAAATAACTGCACCTGGAGCTGGATGCAATTTCCACAGGTCCTGCACACACGTCCGTGCAGCGTTCAGCTGCTGCGGGAGCACAAATGAATCAGGATCTACCAACCCCCGGGACAGGAATCCTGCTCCTGCTGCCACCACCCCGCACCCTGCCCATGGCACGGGCATGCACGGCCCTTGCTCTGCCTTCAGATTCAGAAGCCACAAACCAGGTTGGATAATCCATGGCAATTTTTCAGCTGTTACAGCCAAAAGAAGGATCACTGCTCACTCACTATAAATGAGGGCAGGTCCCAGTGCTCAGCCCTGGAGGTCCAACATTGCATTTCCAGTGTGTTATTAAACAGGTGGAGGCTTTATATCTCTTTTTTTTTTATAGAAAAGCTGGAAGTTGCTGAACTATTCCTTCATTACGCTCCTCACACTGTGCTGCTGCTTCTCCCAAAACAGAGAATGGGGTCTCACACTGCACCCAAACCCTCCCTGCCCATCCCCACAGTGCCTGGGAGCAGCAGAGCAGGGCTACAGGACAAACCATCGGCATGCCAGGATAAGCCTGTTAGCCTCATTATGGAGAGAGCCGATCCGTGGTGATAATGCTGCAAGAATCCCCCTAATCCACCCGCCCAGAGCACAGCAGGAAGTGGAGGCTCCCAGAGTCCCTGTGCTCCCAGGGAAGCTGCTCTGTGCTGTCACTGGCACTTTTATTTAAGGAGCTGGAGGAGCTTTGGCAGTGGTGGAGCAAAGCTGTTGCTTGTCAGCCTTCTCTTGGCACTGCTGGTGTCCGTGATTCCCTCCTCCACGGCAGCACCTCCAGTGCTGGCACTCCCCCTGGTCCTGGAGGAATGCCCTGCTGTGCCAGGGCTGTGCCCTAGCTGCACAGGTACATCCTGGGGACAAGTCCAGACCCCAGCTGGGGTGGCAGCCTGATCCCAAAGGCTGTGGGGCTATAAACACACACCTTTCCACCTGTGTGAGCAATGCACAAACACACTCACACCCGTTTCAGGGCTGCCTCTCCCACCCAAAGGGATACAGCCACAGCCACAGTTTTTGTGTCCACTCGTCTGTGGACATGCACAGCCCCTGCAGGGAACACACCAACCCCAGGAGAGCATCCTCAGAGCCACTGAGCCACAAAGCTGCAGCACCATATTCCCAGCCTCCCAGTAAAGCTCTCTGAAAAGCTCCTCTTCTACCCTGGTGCCTGCTGTTCCTGCTCTTCAGGGGTGGCACTTTCCAAACCTGAGCCTTTGGTTCATCCTGATGAGAAATGCAACTTTTCTAGAAGCACTTTAGTGCTCGAGGAACAAGACAAAGGAAGTGGCTCCTGCCCTGCCAACCTGGCACGGAGCATGGAGGGAAAACCTGGAGTCAGTTCGACAGTTATCCCTCCTCTCCCCCTGCTGCGAGTCACCCCCCTCACCCTCATCCATCACAGCACTTAAGTGCAAGCTTAACCTCCAAGGATTGTGCCTGAGTTTAAGCTCTGCACAGATTTATTTCTCATTATCATCTGCTCAGCTCCTACACCGCACCTCCAAGGAACACATGAGCTGATGCAAGGAAGCAGAGAGAGGTCCCAAGGGTGGCCTGTGTGCCATGGCTGTCACCTTCTGGGCTGGGCAGTGCCCCAGAGCTGGCCATGGAGGGGTGAGAAGCCCCTGCAGCACCGGCTGGATGGCCCAGTCAGGGGGAAGCGTTCAGGAGCGGCTCCGTACAGCAAAACCCATCCCTCTTCCCTCCTCCCCGCGCTCTTTAGACAAGCACAGAAATGCCATTACAAGAACATTAGCAGCTGCAGGATTAAACACTCTAATGGCAGAAAATGAGAGTGCAAAGACAGCACAGATAACCTTAACTCGGCCCCTCGCAGGCACGAGTTTTGATTGCTGTTTATGTATAACACTTCAGCCTGGAGCTAAATTAGCTTGGGAGTTAACTGCCTCCTGCCCTGCTTGGTGCACGAGCCAAGCTGTGCCGCCACAGGAAAAGGAATGGGATATTACATGAGTTTTGACCAAGTTATTAAACTCCACACCTCAGAGAGACAGAACCTCATCCTATAAAAGTCTAAGTCAATAAAGGCACCGGGATCCTCCAACAGAGGAAATAGCACAAGTGCACAAGAACAAACAAATATTACTTGATGTGCACAGAACCTGCATGGCATTAAATTGAACTATAGGAAGGATTGGCTGTTTTCACAAACACAAATACACCCTCGCCAAGGTTGTTCATCTCCTGATTTACATGCTCAGCTCTGCAACCTCCAAACCCCCTAAACAGGTTGCCTTTAAAAAAAATAGCTCTGTGTAAAAATGACTTTCATCTGCCTCCTGCCCACAACACACCCCTGTCCTACACAGACAGCAGCACCATCTGTGGCTCTGGTGACAAACTGGCCCATTTGGACGATGATGGAAACCTTTTTTTTTTTTTTTTAATCTCCTCCTGCCAATTTCCAGAAAAGAACCTTTGCTACTACATTTCATCTGGTTCTTTCAAGCTCGTGCTTACTGCTTTGAGGGGGGGCTACCAATTGTGGATGCAATGAGAGAATTTTGATGAAGAAATGCCTGATTTATAGATGGGCGAAAAAAAATTTCAACACATTTGCACCTGCTAATCAAGGTAGCTATCCATCTCATTTATGCCACTGCTCCAGCAAGCCTGACAGCACAAAATCAGAGGCTGTTTCTTCCAGCATTTGGCCCTGAGGGACTGATTCTCCAGCAGGTCTCTTCAGCAATGCCCACAGAATGTGCAAGTGAATCAGTTTTGTGCATACAAAGCAGGTAATTGTGCTCACAAATCAGGATTTGCATATGCTGCTGGAAAGGGATGCTCTCATCGAGGCTGGTGAGGGAGGCCAGCGAGGCAGCAAGCACTCCTGGATTTTACCCAGGGGTATCCCAGTGCGTGGCACAGCGGCGGCACCGGCGGCACTCCCACATCTCTTCAAAATACGGAGAGCGAGGAGAGCTGACAGCCAGTCCCACAAGACAACAAACCTTCCCTGTTCTCGTCTCAAGCAGCACAGGCAGCACCTGCCAGGAGGATGGGGCATTTTGGCTGAACATCTCCAGCCAAGGAGCACATCCTGCCCCAGAGAGGTGCCAGTCCCATCCAACGTGGCAGCTGGGCATGGTCACCGTGTCACCTCTGCAGAGAGCAGCCCCTCAGCAGCATCCATTTGTCTCTGATTTGCAGACCGACCAACCAGCTTGGCCGTTTCCAAGGCAGGAGGGATGAGGGAGATGACATTTTGCTCGTGTGCAGATGTCAGTGGTCCCTCTGAAATGCTCTGATGAGCTGGGGCTTTGCAACACAGGTTTCAAATTTGTCAGGGGGGCAGCAATCATTTAATTAAAGAGTGAGTCACACGACAGAGACACGAGGGAAGGCAAATTAAGGTCAGGCAACAAAGTAGATTTTGGCATTTCCTAGTGTTTCAGAGCCTCTGTTTTCACCGGGAATTATTCTTCTCACTGAAGGAGTGTTCAGTGTCCGGAGCCACAAGTCAGTATCTTGTACAGACAAATCCCATCCAGAACTCCAACCCAACGAGTGTGCTGGGAGAGGTAAGAACTTGAGTCTCAGCAGAGAGAGCACGTGTGACCTGGGGCTCTCTGTCCAGAGCTGTGCCAGGAGCCCATGGCACTGCCACCAAGGACAGGTCCTGCCCACAGAGGTCTGTCTACACCTTGGAGCAAGGAAGCTTGGGACAAGGCTGGATCCACACTGCCATGGAGAGTGGCTCCAAGGGTAAGGCTGAAGTTAGATTAGCCATAAATGTGCTGGACGACCTCAATGCTGGCTCTGCTGCTCTTCACAGGGGCAACTTTGAAGGCTTTCAGCCTCCAGAGAGGACAAACTTCAGCCCATCATTCTCATGGACGCTCTGCCCAGCCCGAGAAGGCAGAGGACAGGGGAATCCCTGGCACCCATCACTTGGGATGCTCACAGAGAGGATAAAATCCCTGACCCAAAAAGGTTGAAATCCAGACAGGATTTATGTGCCGCAGTAAAACCACAGGCCTTCCTCTCTCATGGTGATAAAAATAAATCACCCTTAAAAACAGAATGACATTAATAAAAATAAATCTAAAAGTACATGCAGTGTATCAGGGGGTTACAGTCTGCCTCAGCCTGGTGGGGAAACTTCTCACCACTTAAATGCTGGTCAATGGTGATGAACAGACACAGTGCCCAGGGCTATGTCCTGGGGTACAGGGTCAAGCAGGTACTTCCAAAGACCTAATTTCAGTTCTTGTGAAGTTTGGACCTCTTAAGGGAGTCTTAGATTTAGGCTATGAAGATCAGCAGCCTCATCAGCCAGTCCTGCTCGATCCATGCAGATCCAACTGGCAGAAACAGGAGAAAAATTCTGTTTTATCCACATGTACACTCCCAGGCTGGAGAGAGGAGGAAGAAGCCCACGGACAGATTTCAGGCGAGGGACCTGAAAGCTGAGATCCAGGCTGCTCCGCCCTCACCATGGGCAAGCAGGGACGATGGGCACCAGGGCTGGGAGCCACAGAGCAGCTGCCAAGGTTCAGCTCCAGCACAGTGCTGGGGCAGAGCAACTCCCGGGATAACGAGCATCGCTCCCTTCCCTGCAAACAAGATCTGACACATCCTGCTCAAGCGTGGGGCGTCCAGCAAGAGTGACAGGCTGCTCTGGGAGTTGGGGATGCAGCGGGAGCAGCAGCTGGGCCGGCACCAGGGAGCAGCCGCTCCTCGCAGCAGAGGCCACGCCGGGATCCAGCCAGCCCTGCTCGCTGCCAAGGATGGGGCTGGCGAGGGCAGCCACAGGGCCCTTCCAACAGGGAACAGGTTCCGTACGGTCTCCCCGTGGTTTCTGGTGGAGGCAGAGTTGTTTCTCTCCTCCTCTGAGCCAGGGGACAGCTGAATGCATCTCCTCTCTTCCACTGAGGTGGCTGTGTTTTGCCAACGCCTGAAACAAAAATCCTTCTGCTCTGTGACATCTGGATGAGAAGAGCCTCCTCCTGCACCATCTCCATCCGTCAGCGTGGCTGTTGTCACCTCCCAGCCCTCTTTGGGACTTTAGGTGATGTCCAGGGCTGTCTATGCAGGGAATTCATCCAGCATCACCATTCTGCTGCAGCCACGCCTGCCAGTGCCTCTGTGCAGACAAGCCTTGAGGAACGGGAATGCTAAGAAGAGAAAATTGTCTTGACCAGGAAAATGAGTCTGTAAGACCAAGTTCAGTATTTGCATCTCAGCTGAGCAGGGAAGGATGAGAACAGGGTCACTGCCACCATCCCATGAGGCGTTAATGACTCTGAAGGATTTCTTATTCTAATCTGTGTATTAACGACAGTCGGGGGCTTTGGGAGGCTTAGGAAAAGCCTTTTCCACAGCGAGCCATCCTGTAAACCGTCTGGCAGAACCAGACACCAACATCCTTACCTGCAGCCATGAATCTCACACACACGTGAGGTGAAGAAGCTCATTGCTGAGGGGGAAGCAGCTCACACGGAGAGCTGGGGCTAAGCTGCAATGGCCCCTCTCCGCGAGGAGACGGGGATTTGGGTGCTCTTCAGACACTCAGCAAGCCAGGACCACCAGGGACACTTGCCTCCACACCACCACGAAGGCATCCCACCCGAGGCTGGTGAGCCACTGGTGAGTCACAGCACAGCCCAGCACAAAAACCCAGCACAGCCCCCAAGACACCTTCCTATGCAAGGTCCTGTCACCGTGTTTGCTGCGTTCTGTGTTCTCGGCTCACTGCAGACTCCAGGACCCCCATGTGTCATCCAATAAAGACAGAAGGGAAGGTGACACTTCTTCTTTGCCCAGCCCCACACCCGAGTCCCAGCAGGGCTGGCTGCTGCTCCGCGGGCAGGCGCTGCACACCAGCAGAACACGCTCAGCAGAACCCTCATTTAGAGATGAGGAAGGATGGCAGAGTTCACAGCTCCGCCAGGAAGGGTTGGAGGACAGATCCAACCTAGATAACCACCAGGCACAAGCACTAATGGGAATCGTGGTGCTCTGCAGTGAAAATGGCCAGAAATGAAAAGGGAGGGAGACGGGGTAAACTCACGAGTAGGCTTTCCAGACTGGACAGCAGAACAACTCAACTTAGAAGCAGATAAACTCCTCGTGCCTGCAGCTGCCACACCAAAGAGCTGGTAGATCCACCATTTCAAATCCCCATCTTGTGCCCATCTTCTTTACAATTTGCTGGTGGGAATCACCACTGTGTGGCCCTGCTAGTACCTCTCAGTCCCCCGTGCCTGCCACCAGGCTAGAGCAGAGGTGAGCCAAGAGGGCATCAAAATACCCAGTGACAATAAAATACCCTCACATCTCCGAGCTTTCCAAGGCCTTCACTCTGCCCTGGCCTTCCTTACCTGTGTCTTGGTCGCAGAGCTGCTCACAGGCGTCAGTGGTCCTCTGTCCACAGAGGTCTCTCACCCAGGGGGACGTGGCATTGATCTGATAGTACAGGGACAGCTTGGCTGGGTTAAGCCAGTCAGAGATGTCCAAGTAGCTCCCCTCGCTCACAACGAAGCTGCTGCCTGGGGGGAGTGGGAAAAAAGTGTGTTAGGTGAGTGTGGAAATCTGAAAGAAAAACCCCAAATGTGCATTTTGGCCCAAGATCAGAACACTGCACTCTTCAGGAGCTGCTGTGATGACAATATCTGCAAAATAATAATGAGTTCACTGAGAGCTGGTCCCAAAAAACTTCATTTGACCATTCCTCTCCAGAGGAATGTGCTCCAGCAAGTGGTCCACCAGCTCTTCTGCCCACACACCTCCCTACCCTTACACTACTGGGATTTGATTCCCAGGTCTCTGCAGAAATGTGGACCGGTGTAATTATTCTGGTCTGTAATCAGAGCATCACTGCCCCAGCTCATGGAGGTGTTGTCCTGGAGCTCAGGGCACCAGCAACAGGGGCTGATCACCTTTCGTTGAAGGTGAGTGGATTGGCCCAACACACAACTTCTTGTATGAGTTGTCTCATACCAGACACTCCCCCACCCTCTCCCTCTTGTGAGTTAGAAGTGAATTCCTGCCAAAAATATTTTCTTACAAAATCTTACGCTTCTTTATTTTGCGAAATGTATTTTTCCCCACTGGCATCTGGGAATATGCATCATCTAATTAGCCAAATAGATTTTCAGTTCAGCCCAATCATTTCCTTATCTAACATCTGAGGCCCAGCATCGCTTGGGGGATTTTGCAGGCACAGAGGTCCTCATTAACTCTGATCTTCAATTACATTGATTATAAGACTGCCTCCATAACAGTGCTGCACAGATCAGAGGAGAGCCAAAAAACCTCTGCCATTAAGTGGTGTTTTGGAAAACTTACCATGGTAAAAGCCTCTAAAAAGAGGGGAGAAGAAACCTGCAAGGGGGAGTGGCCAAAGGGAACTGCCAGGCAGCCCAGGAACCCACAGCCACCTTTCCACTAAGTCTGAGGACTTGCAACATGGGCAAAATTTGCAACCACTGTCTCAAGATTGAAATCCTTCTCAGGGACAGCAAGTCTGTAGATCCAGGGCCTATCGTCATGAAACTTTAAGGCTTATGACCCTTAGTAAAGGACTAGGACACCATTCTCTTAAGCACCAACTTACTTTGATGAAAGCCAAGAGATTAAAACAGCAGGACAATAAACCTGCAGCAGCAGCCACCCCACATGAACCTGCTTGAATACAAACTCAGGGTCTCCTTTTGAAGAGGATCCCTGATGCTTAGCAAGAGGGAGCACTTCTTGCCCTCATCCTGCGCCACATTATCCATGCAAAGGATAAAACAAGAAGAGCCTCAAGTCAAGCATCCCCGTAAGTGACCTCATTTTCAGGCATCCCAAGATCTCAGCACCATCCAAATCCAAGCCCTAATTTCCCATAAACACAGGTCTTTGACACTCAGAGTGTTTATATACCATAAACATATTCACAGGCGCATCTCTGCACTCAAAGCCAATGGAGGCTGCCAAGCTACTGACTGCTCAAGCAAATGAGAATTAGACATCAGAATCCAGCAGCTCTGGAGACACAGCAAAGGCAGGAGATGCCCCGCCAAGGCTGCAGGATACATCTCAATCAGACACAAGGCAGCTGTAAATCACTGGGTAAAGCCCCCAGCACCACTGGAAAGCAGAGAAGCACTGAGCACAAAGAAGTTTCTTAGAGCCACGTGGTTTTATCTCTAATTACTCTTTCCGATGAATTTTTAAAGATAGCCTTACATACCAATAACAACAATTGCTGGTTTCTTTTACCAAACAAAAATGCATCGTGCACCCTTTGGGAGTGTTTACTATTTACATGTAGGTGTCTCTGTAGTAACCTGTCAATTTTGTTTTCCTCCTGATTTCCGCAGCTCCCTAATAAAGAGCAAGGCTTGGGAAGCACGTAGAGTTGTTTTGAGACTCAGCTACAGGCAGCTCCCTCTGCACCCAAGGACTGAAGAGCAAAACCAGCAGCTCTCGATTAAATCCCTACTTAATGAACCCCACTTCTGGTTAAAATACAGCCTGGAAGCAACAGAAGCAAACCCGACACAAAGCAGATGCATCATTCATATTCAGAAAAATGAAGGTGGCTGGAGCTGGCAGAGCATCTTGGCCCAGGACCAGCTGCACTGTGGGGAAGAGCCCATGGTCAAGTGGGTGATGGAGGGGTGACCTCTGGAGCTCCCCAGCATGGAATTATTTAGGTGGGAAAGACCTCTCAGATCATCAAATCCAACCGTTCCCCCAGCAATGCCAAGGCAGCCAGACTATGTCCCCAAGTGCCACATCTACACACTCTTAAATCCCTCCAGGAATGGGGACTCCATCACTGCCCTGCGCAGCTGTGCCAGGGCTGGACAGTCCTTCCTGTGAAGAACTTTTTCTTTATATCCAACCTAAACCTCCCCTGGTGGACCTTGAGGCCATTTCCTCCTCTCCTATTGCTTGTTAGTTGGGAGAAGAGGCCAAACCCCACCTAGTTCCACCCTCCTTTCAGGGAGCTGTAGAGAGTGAGAAGGTTCCCCCAGAGTCTCTTTTTCCCCACCTCCCTCAGCTACTCTTCATCAGATTCTGCTCCAACCCCTTCCTAGTCTCCAGGTATTTTGAAGATTAATTACTTATTTTGATTTTAGGAAGTCTGATTGAGAAATCATCCTCATTATCAGGTTTTTCAGGGGGTTTGTGTTTGTTTGTTTGTTTGAAAAGCAGAAGTGAAACCATTTTAATCCAAAATTCTTGAATTCAGGCTCAGTGTAAAATGGAGGCTTTTCTACCTCAGTCTGAAAAAAACCCAAACCTGGGGAAATTAAAGGTTTTCGTTTCCTTTCTTCCTCCTTCTTTCCTTCCTCCCTCCCTTCCTTCCTTCCCTTTCTTTTTCTTTTTTTCCCTTTCCTTCCTCCCTTCCTCAGAGGAGGGAGGGGACAACTTCCAGCAAGGAAACTTCTCACAACTCTGAAGCCGAGTGTGCGGCAAGATTTTGAGAGACGTTCACAGACACCCTCATCACTTTTGCTCCCACTGAAAACACAAACAAACACCCCAATCCCAATCCCTTTAGAGCTCACCTGGGAAATAAATAACAGGAAAAGGCATTCTACAAATATTTGAAAAGCTAAAATTCTGATGATTTCAAAGCCTTTTCACAAAATGTTTCTCTTCAATTTCAAAGAATCCACACGTAGAAAACAGTTTTCAAAAGTCACCATCGTGCACATATCAAAACTACCTTGAAAAGCTCAGAAAGGGCAGGTTGAGGAACAAATCCTTTTAGAAACTACCAAGAACAAACATTTTCTAAGCAAGAGCTGTTTCAAACACCTTCAGCTTGCTGGGAACATCAGCTGGGTTTGTTTTCCCCAACGTGCAGTCTGTGGATGGAGGGAAGGGGAGTGATGGGGGACTTGAGGGGGTAGAACCCACTACAAACCACCCTCCTAAAACCCTCCTCGAGGACCTCAGACCCTACTAAATCACCCCCATGCCTAGTCTGAAGCAGACCTTCAGCTGCTGCCTGCAGTCCCCAGAGCACGTCCCAGCGCAGACACTCTGAAGACACCTGGAGGGACTGTCCACTCTGCTGTCCTCCGCTGCCAACCTCCCAGGTGTCCTCCCAGACACAAATTTCAAGCTTCCCACTCAAAGCCTTGCTGAAATCCCCCTTGAATGGAGACGTTTAGGTCTCAGGGAAAAGCAACCATCAACCAAACAAGTGAATACAGCAACAAAACGACAACTCTGCACCCAGCACCACCTCCCAGGAGCCCCATAGCAGGACATGCCCCTCTAATGCTGTTGGCTTTACAGGCCAGCCAATGCCATGGAGCAGCGTGGAGAACACCAGGACACAGCTACAACCTCCTCCCAGCTCCACAAGGTCCAGCAGCCCCTCGGGGGATTGATTTGTTTGGGTTTCTGTGTGTGTGTGTTTTCCACTCCCCCCGTCCCTTCCCCAGCACTGATCAAAGCTGGATGAGTTACGGCAGCATCAGAAGTTCATGTCTCTCATGCTGGGGTCTCCTTCAAAGTTCAGTGGAATTGCTTAAGCCCTGACAAAAGAAGCTTGAAGTTTTGACATTTCAAAAATCATTTTCAAGAACACAACAGGATAAAACAGCTCAGAAGAGATATCTAACAAGGGAAAAGAACAAAGGACCCAAAAGGCAGCCAAAAGGGTTTGGCTTTTCCTTTCTCTTTCTTTTCAAGGGAAAAGATCAAAACGTTTTTTTTTTTTTTTTGAAGGACATCTATTTCTTCCTCCCTCTGTCATCTTTGGTCCATTCACTGTTTCTTGGCCAACAAAACTCCTTTTCATCTAAAATTAGTATTTTGTGTTGGGAAGCAACAGGAGGTCATACTATAGGCTGCTATTACTGTACCCAGCCCTATACTATCATACAGTTCCAACCCTGTTTCAGATAGTTTTTATAAACACCAGAGGAAAGATGATCCCTCTTGCTTCATTCTATGGGTACAAAGAATAACCCTATTTGATTTCTTTAGAGACCCTTCTTTTCCCCTTGTTAAACTTGAAAGAACATTGCCCAAAGAGACAACTCCTCCCCTATCAGCTCATCCCCTTGATCAGCTCTCCCTCTCCTGTCCTGGGCCCAGGGCATGAAAACTTCTGCTTCTTAAATTTCTCCCAGAAAATGCCAAAGAGCCA
>VZTF01009440.1:631142-642800 GCA_013397755.1 Cnemophilus loriae
ATTTCTCCCAGAAAATGCCAAAGAACCAGACAGACTTTGGATGCCCAGGACACACACGTACTGACTTAAGCAAGAAAATGTGTCTTGGGGCAGGACTGCACCCACAGACTAACACAGTGCTCAGCTTTACCATCCCTCTCCTGCTCAGCACAAAACCAGGTGATTTGGGAATAATTTAAATAGTTTTAAGTCAAACTCAATGTTCTATAGTCTAGTTTGAATCCAGGGACAGCATCACACCAGGTTAAAATCCAAGCCAACCCTCTTTACTTTTTTTTTTTTTTTAATTATTTCTCTCTTTGAACAAGGTGAAATGCTTAAACAGGAAGTTATGATAGAAAGATTAGAAAACAGCACAAGCCTATAGACACATCTTTCATTCAGTCCTCCCTCAGCTGAAGCACTCACGGTTTGTATCTCACAGTGCTTGATCCCAGGGTGTATTTTCAGCATATGAACTGCACCCATGGGTTCTCACATCCCCAACCCAATGATGATCAAACCTGGAGACCCCCATCTGCTCTAAACACCACCAATCCTGCCAGAGCTTTTCCACCCTGCCAAAGCAGCAGTCAATTAGCGATACAAGTCTGTGTGTAATTACAGCTCAGACTGGAACCACCTTTCCTGTGAGAGGAGCAAGGTTACAATTTAAGTGTTAAATTGCACTTGCTTGATCATTCTGGCAGACTCTTTCTTTCGGTTTTCTTATCAGTCAGTCTTGATTTCTCCAGGGCTGACAAACAACACACGTATTTATTAGACAGGTGATGGCTCAGCCAACTTTTCCTAAACTTAAGCAAGAAGGAACCTGCTTACCCTGCCTTGTGGTCAAGCTCATGCTGCAACGAGATCTCCCATGGCAGCTTTAGACAACTTAATTGTGGAGGTGTTGGTAAGAGCACATCTCTGTCCTCAGAAGGCATCTGGGCCAGCAGTGGCTGAGACAGAAATGAGACTCCTGGAAAAAAAAGCTTCTCCTCAATGCGCCGTATCTCCCAACACCCACACTGCAGCCCGGGGCTCTTCAGCAGTGATGCTCTCCAGATATCAGAAAAGGGTTCAGGGAAATCCAGCCTAAATCTAATCACATCCCAAAGCACAGAGGAGCTATGATAAGCTTGTTGTATGAATGCAGAAATCAATGTTTGCATCTCTCCACCTATGGGAGGGAGCGCAAGTTAGCTGGTCAAAGATGTGCCATCCCTCCCAAATCAGAGGGTAGATGGTGTTGGTAAAGCTCAGCAGGTGCCAGGAGATGCCCCCTCCCCACAGGGGTGGGCACCTCCTGCCTCTCTCAGGATGCAACATGTCCCAGCTCTGAAGCAGCTACTGCTGACACCACCCAAACACCAACGCCAATCCCGCTGGCTTTGCTCCAGTGAATCCTGCAAAGGAGAACGAAGAAGCACTTGGCTTCCCTTGCAAATGGAGCTGCCCCAGGAGCTGGGAATGCCTCTGGCAGGCACAGGGCTGGGGAGCCGGGCAGCAGCTGAGCAGGTTCACAAGCCTGTCAAAGCCACGATAAAAACATGATGTACTTCAGCCTCCAGAATCTTATTAGTTCTTCATGCAAAGAGTGTTCACGCCGTAAAACCGTCTCGGAATCCCTTTGATCCACGCTGATACAGTTCATAAATTGATGTTAATATTTAGAGTTCATGTCTGGTAACGCTGCAGCCATTTGCTCACATTTTCTTGCCAGGCAAGCAGACACGGGAGCGGGAGTGAGCTGTAACACAGGCACGGAGGTGACCCTGGTGATTACGAGCTGGTGAAATAAAATGCAATTTGTAGAGCTGCCCCCAAACACGGCCACCTTACATGAAACACACAGGGCCTGGGGCAGCCAGACGCGTGCAACAGGAAAGTGTTGCTTCTGTCAAAGCCCTGACCCAGGTCTCCATACAGCAAAAACCCTGGGAGGAGAAAACAACACAAAAAACCACCCTTATTTTAAACCAATTCCTTCTGCTGATTTCAGAGGGGACTTGTGGATCTGGGAACAGCTGGAGAAGATGGGAGACCCCAGTGGCAGAATCTTTCTGAAAGCCTGAAAAGGTCACAGAATCCACAGAATGCTTTGGGTTGGAAGGGACCTTAAAGATCATCTTGTTCCACCCCTCTCCCACAGGCAGGGGCATCCTCCACTAGACCAGATTGCTCAGAGCTCCGTCCAGTCTGACCTGAGACAGCTTTGAGATCAGAGCTCTTTCTCCATCCTTCTGGTACAAACCTGGGGAGCTTCACCTGTACATCAGAGAAGGCCTCCGGCTTCTCCTTGCTGCCAAACAGGATGGGGACACAGCCAGTCCCCCACCTCCCGTGGCTCATCTCTGTGTGGCCACACATGCAGCACATCCTGAGTGCCCTGAGGGCACGGGGTAATGCCTGGTCACCTACGGGAGCTGCAGAAGATTGAGCAGGAAATGTCAAAACCAAACAATTAAAGCAACACATTTAATTAAAGCCAAAATGAGAAGTTGTTGCGAGTCCCAACAATTGCAGTCTGCAGAGCAATCTTCAGCGAAAATTAACACAGGCTGCTAATAGCAGCATCCAATTCACCGGCATCTTGGAGGAAACGGTGGGGGAAGGTAGGAAATAATCTGCAGATGAAACAATTACTGATCAGCTGCGTGGCAAGGACAGCACGGCATTGTTCAGGCAGGCAGACGCAGATGCACGGAGATTAAAGGAATAAACAAAAAAGAAGCTCCCTCCACCTCTGCCGTCTTGTCAGATGCTCCAACCCGAAACACAGTCTCGAGTGGAAATTCCACTTCTGCTGGTCTCTTGGCTTTGCAAGGGGAAACCTGGGTTAGCTCTCAGGGCAGCGTTCATCCTGGGAGAGTTCATCCACACTTGCAGGAGGGACAGAGCCAACACACGGGCAGCTCGTCAGGGTGGGGACAGTGCCCACACTGAGCTCTGATCCCACAGCAGGAACCCTGCCTGCCCACACTGAGCTCCAAGCCCACAGTGAGGATCCTGCCTGTCCACACTGAGCTCTGATCCCACAGCAAGAACCCTGCCTGCCCACACCGAGCTCCAAGCCCATGGTGAGACCCTACCTGCCCGTACCAAGCTCTGTGCATCACTCTGTACCCTCAGCCCACAGCCCAGCGAGGTGCAGAGGGATCACCGCATCTTCCCTGGCACACATCTCGGAAGAGGAGGGAAGAAGGCCGTAAACGCCCCGAGATGTCTTTGACAGAAACCTGCTTTATGCCCTTTGCTTTATTTCCACTTATAAAACAAAGCCCTACAAGCCCCTTGCTAAACGCAGCTCTTGCTTCCCTCTGCACCACTGGAGGATCTCACCCACCTCTCCCACTAAAGTACAAACATCCACCCACACCGTATATAACCTCTCACAGGCTGTAAAAATGGGAAGCTTTAATTGATACTATATTTCATACTGTTGTGCAGCAAGGACGTACTCCAGGCTGAGCCCTCCAGAGTATCTTTCTCCACCCTGCCTTCCCTGCAAGCCATTCCCATTGCTCCAGCTCTACTTTTTGAATTATTACTTACAAGAAAAAAACAAAACCAAAAACCAACTATTGAATGTAGAGCTGAGTGGCTCACATATTCATAAGAGGTTTTATTACTCAGATGGAGGGGCTCCCTTTCCTTTCGTCCCCCCTTTGACACGGCTAAAGGGTCCTCTAAATAATGCCTTCCATTTCCATATCCTCATAAAAGCCACTACGGTTCTTTCCATAAATCTGAGCCACCTCTGAAATCAGAACAATTCCTTCTGCTCAGCACGGGCAGGGGCTGCCTCGAAACACAAAGCCCTGGAGCAGCAGAAGGGAGGAGAGGATGCTCCAACCACTGCGTTCGAAGAGAGGATTTAGAGGCACCAACTCATTTCTGGGAAGCAGGAGGTCCCAGCCCTCCCTGCCAGCCACGGCAGCTCCTGCCAGGCTCTCCTTGATCCAGCTGCTCCATGAAGTGAAGGCACAGCAGCTGTACAAACCAGGCAATAACTGCTCAGCGGGGAGCGAGGCAGGGGGACCCCATTGAATGAACAAAAGGAAGAAAACAAACCGAGAGAGAAATAAGGGCAATAGAGACAGGCTGGTTATTATAGAACTGCTGCTTGGAATATATCCTCCCAGCCTGGCTGCCAGTTGGCTTCTGGTCGCAGTCCTTCCCCTCCCCTTTCCCACTCTGCCACTCCAGCAGGCTCTGGAGCTGCTTTCTCTGACGCCATTCTTGCTGCAGCAGGGAAAGCTGCTCTTCTCCAAAGCTGGAGACATTTGGGGAGGCTTCCCCCCTCTTTCTTTTCTTGGCTCTGGCTGCTGGCACGCCAGAACTGGCTGGCATCTATTTAAAGTTTCCTTCAAAGCCGAGTTCTCATCGTCTAGGAGAGCGATTTCTTTCAGCCTCTGCCTTTGTTTAGCTTCTCCTGCAGAGGTGCCGGTAGCAGCTCCGCTTTCAGATTTTCCTTGGCTCCTGGTGCCTATTGAAATTCCACATTTCAAAAGGGAATGAGAGGGCACTGCTCCCTCGCATGGGAACATCTCCTGTGACTGCACCATCCCTGCCTTCTTGCAGAGCCTGCCTTATCATCCTGTACAACACCACAGGCAACAGCACAGGGAACCAGACGGTTTCAGCGCACGGCGACACTCGCGAGACACGGTGCCACTGTCGGGTGCCACGCCAGAAGCTGCTTCAAGACCGATCAAAGCTCCCAGACTTTGCCAGGCCAAACACGTCAGCTCTGTTGTCACCTCGATGCCACAGGGATGCTCATGCCAACCCTCTTCAGCACCCCATAAAAAGCAGATTTAATCCCCCACGGGAGATCTCCAGGGAGGAGCAGGTTCCCCTCTTCTCCATCAGCATCCAGCTCCAGGTTCTGAGCCTTGGCGAACACATCCAGCCACATTTTTCCTGGGTATCATTGCAATTTCCCAACCCAGCTCAGTTCTGCAGTGTCTTTAAATGCTTTGTAATATTTTGCTGCCAGTTGGGAGGCGCCTTGGGATTTGTTGCTATTCAGAAAGACGGGACAACTTTAAGAGCTTTTTCTCTTCCCAGGCAAGGGACTGTCATCGCATAAAGTGATGAGATTTCAGGGAAAGTGATAGCCACTGCAAAATGTCTTGGCTGCTTCTATGTGAAGAATTTGACTGTTTCTCATAAAAAATATTAAAAAAGTTTTCGCAGTTTGTAATTATATTTTACAGTTTCATTACAAAGCTCATTTTAATTCTTCTCCAAACCGTTGTTACCAGTCCTCTTGCTACTTTCTCTTCAGAAAAGTCATTAAGTCGAGACTGGAGATCATCCCATTTCCCCCAGTTTCAAGGATATTAATCTGTTTTATTGGTATTTCATTGTCATTTTCATTCGCGTGTTCCCTGCATTTGCATAATTTGCATTGCCACCCCTTTCCTGGTGACAAGCACACGCTCAGCTTTTCACTTTCATTCTACGGAGTCTCATTGCATTTTGTTTATTTTCTTTTTCAGGACACGCTGTCTTCCCTGGGCCAGAACCACAAGCTGAGAGCAGGATGCTGAGGTCCTGTCTCCATCACTGCCTTCCTGGCTGACCTTCAGCAAGTACCAGAACCAGCACCAGAACTCCCAGTGCAAGTGCTGAACTGGCCAGTGCCCATCCCAAGGGGACACAAGTTAGCAGTGGAGCAACCTCATGCCCCAAATGCAAGAGCTTCTGTTCTCCAACTACTTGGAACGATCTCTGAAGATTTCAAATATTCATTGGTGGCTTGAACAATCATTAAAGCCTTTTAGGAACAGGTCAAGGTGTAGACAAGTCTCTTGTTTCAAATCCTTAAATCACAGAATGGTTTGGCTCGGAAAGGACCTTAAACATCATCTTGTTCCAACTCCCTGTCATGGGCAGGGACACCTTCCACCAGACCAGGTTGCTCAGAGCTCCATCCAAACTGGCCTTGAACACTTCCAGGGATGTGGCGTCCACACCTTGATGTTATCTTCATGTCTCCGCTCCACTCATGTTCAGTTCCTCCAAGGCGTGAACACAAAGTAGATGCTCTCCTCCTGCTTCCTAGAAGGGCCAAGCTGGGATATCCCAGCTACCCAGAGATCACTCCTAGCAGGGCTAATCCCACTTCAAACACACTGGTGACTCCCATTCTGCTGTGGGGTGATGATTTCAGCCTCTCTCCACCAGCCCCTGCAGCCCTCATCCCTCTGTGTCTCTTTAACCATCTCCCCCTCCCCAAAATATTAATCCCCCAAGAGCTGCCCTCCACTCCAAAGCTCCCAAAGCAGGGGGTTGTCCCAGAGTTGGCTGCACCAGGACACCCCAGCAGCTGGTGATGCACAGGCTGCATGCAGCACGTTCCTGGCAGAGAGAAAGTGCCCCCTCTGCATGCCCCAAGCAGTGAGACAAGTGCAGGAGCTGAGGAATTGGAACTGACTGAATAATGGGTCCTGTCTGCTGGAAGAAAATGAAATTTGCCCTTATGTTACTGAAAACTTGCACTCGACGCTCACTGCACATTATAAAGAAAAGGTCAGTGAAACACAACAAATGCAAGAAGCCCAGTTGGAGAAAGCAATAAATAGTGACAGCAGCACTCGTCTAATTTATCAAAGCATCTCTGCCTTTGCTCAAACCCCAGCAATTTCCTTCCGTGCTGCTGCAAAGGCTGGAACGAGCAGCTCTGCTGATGCAGGACAGCAGGAGGCCTGTCTGTGCAGCTCCCAGGGCTCCTCAACGAGTTTGGAGGAGAACAGAAATATCCATCAGACACAATTAGCACCAACTATAACAACAATATTAATTGACGTGACTGAGATTTCGGCCTCAGGCTCGCACATGTGCTTCCGGAAAGGGAGATCCCTGCAGTCAAACACAGCTGGGGCATTCCCAAAGAGAGAAACCTCCGTGTCCCAAACACACCCAGAGGGGCAGCAGGAAGGTCTTACCATCAGCGATGAAGTGCTCGGGGACGTGGAGCGTCACCTTGACGGTCAGCGGGCAGGACAGCTGGGAGCCGCACACCACGGCCAGGATGCAGGAGCTGACCGCGATCAGCGTCAGCGCCGTCTTGTTCACAGGGCTCTTCATGGAACCTGCAAGGCACACAGAGGGGCGGGTGGGTGGCCAGAAGGTAAAGCTGTGCCCAGGGCGTTCTCAACAGAGGCAGGAGAGCCCCAGCACGGGGAAGGCAGGCATTGGAAACAAGGATGGCAGCTCAGCAGGAGCCTGCACACCACATGACTCCCATCACACCTTGTTTTGCTCAGGGCTTCATTTTGCTAGAAGAGGGAGAAAACCTGTTAAAAGCCCTGTACAGACCTTCTCCCTGGGAACTTCTCCTCCCTGGCATCACTCATCACACCTGCCGTGCTCCCCTGCTGAAACCACCATCACTTCTTGTCAACATTGGTTGGCTTGGCAACCCACTGTGAAACCCTCGTGGAGCAGGACAGCATTGAGATGGCTGAACCACCATCAGCTGCTGCTGGGTGGGACAGAATCCCCCAGTTTCATAGGGAACGGAGTGAAGCTGTGCAACAGACTCATCCAGAGAGACCTGGCTGCCCCAGAAGATTCAGCTGCTTTTATTGGATGCAGACTGGGAATGTCAGGTGTCCAAATGAGACCCCCTCTACTGATGGAGATGACCAAGAACTGTTCCAGGCCACCGCAACCCCACCAACAGGTCTCCACTGCTCAAGCAAGGAGCAGCCCTGGAGCCTGCATCCTTGAGGCACCACTGATCCCCCTGGAGCTGGGGGCTGCCCCGGTGCTGCTCTGACTGCACGGCATCCCCCACAGCTCCCTCATCCAACACCTTGTGCCAGCACCCCGCTTTGCTCCAAGACAGCGACGGACTCCTCGCAAGGCGGCCGGTTCCTTCTCCAGGGCTTGGGATGCACCACTTGGAGAGTGTGCCCACGACAAGGAGAGGGCACAGCCCAGCAATGAACCCAGAGGCTGCACGGCCCATTCTGCTGCAAGCTGAGATGACCCAGCTGCCGGCAGAGCTGACCACAGCCCTGCTCAGGATTCTGGTGAGGACACCTCTTAATTTTTGGAAGCCAATGCAGCCTCTCCCCACTTGCACCCCAGCCCTCACCACCTCATCAGCAAAGAGAGATTTAAAAAGCATCATTTTGAAAACTGAATGGGAAATGGATCCAAGTCAGCACTTGCACACCCTGCACTTTGCCTAAAGCTGCTGCTGCAGGTGCTGGTGCCAGGGCAGGGAGCTCATGCTCAGCACAACCTGTGCTTTCCAGGCAGGGCACCAAGCCCCACCAAAGCATCCCTAGGTTGGAGCCTGCACAGGGGATGCTCCAACCAGGATTTGTAGGACAAGAGAAGTGGCTGATGTGCTGGAAAATACCCCCATCACTGAGACCAACAGGAGCAAGTAAATTGATTATTTATGAAGCATCTTCTCCTTTCTTTATGCATGGATCATCTAAACAGCCTTCCCACTCCTATTTCACAGCTTTATCGCCAATCCCCTGTGCCCCTCACCTTGCAATCCTCTTTTTTCCTTTCCAATCTTTATTCATATCATCAGCATAAGTTAGCACCTCCATGGGAGGCAAAATCCTCCTCTTGCTGGGCATACTGTGCCTGCCACAACCCCTGCTTGGCTTGAAGTTATGACATGAATGCGAAAAGAAAAAAGAGGGGGAAAAAAAGACAAAAAAAGAAAAAAAAAGGCAAGGGAAAAAAGCCCTCATCAGGATAAGTGGACGAAATCAAATATACAATGGACCAGACAACGCTGGATTTCACCCTTATAAATCACCTTTCAATCCAGGGTCTTAAAGTGCTTTGCAAACATTAAATCATAAATCCCTTATGAGTGAGACAAGTATTATACCCTTTTCACAAAGAGCCCAAATCCTAGGTATGATGGCAGCTTTCACCAAACTGCAGCTGGAGTGGAGCTGCAGGAATTAGGATTTCACATCCCCGTCGGTCCATGCGGCTCCTTCTCTCCCCGTGACTCAGAGCAGAGCAGCACAGGGGCTTGAAACAGCAAAAAGCCTTTTCCAGTTCCATGAGTTTGAGCTTGGCTGCTCAAGGAAAGGGACAATTGCTCCAAGTCTCCCGTAACTCCCTTCCCTCCTGCACTCACTCATTTCCATCACTGCTAATCACTGACCTCTAGAAGTGCCTGACGTTTGGTTTTGACCAACTGAACCAAAACAAGGGGGCTTCTGCTTGAGCAGAAATTGGGTTTCCAGCTCAGCTCTTTATTGTTCACGACCAGTTTGCTGCCAGGTTTGAAAGGAGGCTGCTGGAAAAGCATTTAAACAGAGGTACAGGGCTTTTGTTTTCCATCTCTTTCCCTGCTCTTCAGACCACTGATGCTCCAGCACTGCTGTGCTGCATTTAAACACCTATCTGGAGATAATCAGCTTCACTCCAAGCCTTTAAAACCACAAGCAAATGTATTTTCAGCAAGGCCCTGCTAACCAAACCCACCTCGGCAGGTTCTCCAGGGCTTCACCCTGCTCCGGAGGTGAGACAAACTGATCCCTTCCTTCTTCAGCCCAGGGAGGAGATCCAAACCCAGCTTGGTAGCTCAGGCAGCCCCAGATAAACCCAATACCACAAATGAGAGCTTGACCTGGCTAAGCCTGTGCTTTCCCTTCTCTCCTTGTCATCTCCAGGCTTTCAGGGAAGTGTTTGAAGAGCAGATTTGAAAATCCAAGTGCACCAAACAAGCTGGTATCAACATCCTTTACCAAGAGGAGGAAGCTGGGTGAGGAATACAAGACCTTTATGGATGGCTGAGAGCCCCAGCACCCAACAGAAGTCCTGGTTTGGGTCTTGTGGGGTCCAAAAAGCCCAGGAGGAAGATGGTGACCAGGCATGGCTGAGACCAAACTCACTCCTCAGATCTCTCTCCCCTAATAAATGCTTCATACATTAAGATGACCTCTCTATATTCTTAATCAAAGATATTTCTGTAGTATTTTGAGCAGTTGCAACAAAGTGAGTGGATGCCCCAGTGTTCACCCAGGCAGTTTTGGAGGGAAACACATGGACCATGGGGATTCCCAGGGAGTCTGCACCCAAGGAGTGGGCAGGGCACACCACCAGGATGAAAAATAGGAATAAATTACTTCTATCCAAACAGACAGAAGTAACCTCTCCCCACAGCCCACAAAATCCAAGGAGAGAGAAGCAGCAAGGAAAGGCAAAGTGCTCCATTTCAGGGCAGAATCACACCTGAGATGCTCCCTGCTAGTGATCCAAGGGTGGCTTAATTAGACTGGAAAACAAGAGGAGCATCCAGCACTGTGGTCAGAAGGACTCTGGCCGCCACCACCACCTGCCCCACCCAGGATTTTTTTGTCTTCCCTCAAACCCCAGTGCAAATTATCCTGGTGAGGATGTGGGTCCCTTTGCAGACAGCTCAAAAACTGCTTGCAAAGCACCACATTCCCCTGAAGATTTTGCACCTGCTGCAAGATGAAGATAAATTCAAAGCCACTGGTGTAAACACTCAGCAAACAGCCCCTCCAAACGCACCGTGTCTCCTTTGAAATATCATTTCCTTGTGCATTTAATTACTCACTGCTTTGTACACTTTCCTTTGCCCGCCCTAAAGACAAGGAGGGGGATAAAAGCCCAACAAAACTCTGGGCTCAATTCTTTTTAATATTGGCAGTACTGCCTAAATTCAGGGGGGGAGAGAAGAAAAAAGGGAAAAAAAAAAAAAAAGGTGTGTTCAGAACACGTATGGATTTACGAGCAACACAAATATCCCGTGTTCTCGGTAATATGCTGTTTCTAAATCAGGCTCATAAATATATGCTTTGGAGATTAGTCTATAAAAAAAAATAAACTTTAATTACCCCCTCTTTATCAGCACACAGCCCGTGGTGTTAACCATATGTGGGTGTTAAACGCCAAGTGCTTTGCAATCTTCCCCGCCCCCCCCCGNTCCTCCTTCCAGCCAGACACAGCTCTCCCACACCACAACCCCACCAAGCCTTCAAGCACTGCCCAGCCCCAGAGCCTCTTCCTTCTAAAGGGGATGGATGTGGATGCAATGAGCCCCCAGGCAAGGGGGTGAGAGCACAGGCAGGNTCACACGGAACACGTTCCGTGGCCACTCGGATATGGAAATGTATTCCCAGCACCCGAGGAAGACGGGGCTGGGGAAGGCGAGCGGGAGAACAGCGAGTGCTGGAAGTGCTTAGCAACCCCCGCCGTGCTGTGCTGCACGCAGAGCGCCCAGCATGGGGACAGCAGCACCCCGGGGACAGCAGCACCCCGGGGACAGCAGCACCCCGGGGACAGCAGCACCCCGGGGACGCTCCCGGAGCACGCCGGTGCTGCTGCCGTGCCAGAGGAATCGGGCTCCTAATGATCCGTCGTTATGTTCCAGCAGAGGCTCATTAATAGGATAGAGCAGCGTTTCCAGGACAGCCTCACACACAGACACATCTCGAGGTGTTTTACGAGGGGCAGATCATGTCCAATCAAATCAAACGCCAATTAAGATGAGCAGTGGTGTTGGCAGGAGGCTCTGGACATGGAGCACCTCTGCACGGGCAGGGAGCAGCACTGCCTGTCTTCCCTCCTGGCCCTGCAGCCTCCCCTTCCACAGCAGGATGGTCCCTCTTTCCAGCACACCAGGAGGATGGGATGGGATGGGATGGGATG
>VZTF01009440.1:642828-680463 GCA_013397755.1 Cnemophilus loriae
CCTCTACACCACACCTGGTCCCAGCCTCTTCTTGAGGCATCTTGTCCACTGCAGCCCTGGACAAATCCCAAATGAAGGTGCCCACGGCTACAGCCCAGATCTGGGTCACGGCTTGGGCACTGGGCAGTCTCCAGCCTCATCCCAGTCAGCAGGATGTGGATCAGCCCTGAAGTGGCAGCTTTGCTTCCCCTGTGTTGGGTGAGACCCCAGAGAAGACCCCCAAGGAGGCAGAGAGGAAGGGATGGGGGAAAGGAGGAGGAAAGGCAGCCACGTTGTGCTGCAGAAGGGTGAGATCAGTTGCTTCTGGATTTATAGAGGATTAGATCTTGCTGAGCACATGCTGAATCAGATTAATACTATTAACATTTATGAATTATCCTCTAGCAATTAGCTGAGACGTCCTCCAGTACAGCACAGGGAGCCACAGCAAAGGCAGCCCTGGAGTGTGGGTCAGGGGGAGGAGGATGCCAAGGGGGGGCTTGGGCACTGTGGGGAGGTTGGGGTTGGCTGCTGGACCCCGTAGCAAGGTCAAGGGCTCCTGGGCTGAGCTCCTGTGTGTCCCAGTGAGCTCTTGTGCTCCTCCAGCAGCCTGAGCCTCGGCTCTTAAGGTGCTCCTGGAGTTATAAAGCCTTATGTACTGAATAAATGTATTTGCTTCCTAATTATACAGCTGTTGGTGGTGCTCCCCTTTGCTCCAAGGCACTGTGCCTGCAGCTGGCAGCAAATTCCAGCCAAGAGGGGGAAGGGGGCAAAAGTAAAGCCTTGAAGGCTGGGCAAGGAATGAGCAGCTGAGGAGAGGGGGGGAACAGAGATGACCACAGTGGCACAGGTTGAGATGCTGATCCACCAGCCCCATCACCACCAGGGTCACCACGGGCAGATTCTCCTGCCTGCATATCTTAGACCCCCTGGCACAGCAAAGCGGGGGAAAGAATTTGTGCAAACCCAATTTGCTCTCCTGGCACTGTTACATTTTTTTGCATTTCTCTGGGCAGGGACAATTAAAATCAATGAAGTCAGTTTTGCTTTCATGTTCTCAGTGCTGAATTGGTTGAGATAAAATCACATTAAAGAAACAGTTACATATTTAAAGGTAGATATTGCCTGCACTGGAATTTTCTTTCATGAAAATCAATGAAAGCACTTCTCCTGGAATTAAGGCCTGATCTTTTTTTTGTTTTACACTCCAAATGAGTCTCAATTTTACAATATACAAGCACAAAGGCAAATCTGAGTGGAAGGCTTCATTTTAAGGAGAAGGGAAAGCAATTTTCAAGACAGTGCAACAAAAACATTATTCATACAAGAAAAAGGAAAAAAAGTAATCATTATCTAAGAAATAGTTTGTGTTGAGTCACAGCCCAGGCAGGACTGTGCTCAGCAAGTGAAGGGCTGGTCAGACAGATGAGCTGATTTTAGAAACCAGGAGGAGAGAGCAGTGAGGGAGGAGAGGCTGCCAGGGAGGGCTCAGGACCTGGCACGAGGTGTCCCAGGGGCTGGTGGCAAGAGATGTCCAAGGACTCAAGCTGCTCATCCTGGCTGGACCTTCACCACACTTCCCACTGTCACCCCGCAGGCAGAGCTGGGATCGGGGAATCAGGCTGCAGTTTCAAAAAAAAAAAAAAAAAAAGTTTCCAAACCGTCTTTTCCCTCCATCCATTATTTTTGGAATAGATGCAAACTGACAGAACAGGATGAGAATACAAATCTCTGCTCTTCAACAGCTCCCCAGGGTTGGGGCACATCCCTCCGTGCCTCAGTTTCCCCCACAGCCAAGCATCACACAGGAACAAATGTGACATCCACCACCCTCTGCTTCCTTTCCTGCTGCAGCCAGGAGACAAATCCATCGTGCCACAGGAATCCACAACGAAACGCGTCTTCATTTTCCAAGCGGCACCAGCCCTCGCCCTCCTCCCGCCCGCATCCAGCTCCGTGTTTATGTTCTGCTTCCTGGGAAACAAGAGGCTCGTTACCATGCGGAGGGCGACAGCACAGCGATTAGTGAAATTTGTTACCCACATGCTCTGAACAAAATTAAATTAAAAGTGCTGCTTTGCTGTCAAGATAAGGGCCAAGCCGGAGAGATAATTTTTCACTCTCAAACACTCAATTACTCGCTGAGGCTGTATCAGATACAATCGGAAAATAAATAAATAAATAGGAAGACCCGCACTGCCTCCAGGAACAGATGTAAAAGCCTTTATCTCCAGCGCAGTCCGGGGAAGTTAAAGAGCCTGCGGCCACCGCAGCTCCACCACCACTTTACCTGCAGACGCCTGTGCTGCCCAGCTCCAGCTTCCAGCAGCAGCCCCTCTCCCAGCAGCTCCTGGCACAGGCAGGAGCAAGAGTGCACCCCCACACCTACAGCCACCAGCGATTTAGGGAGCAAAGAGACAGCTGGAGCAACCCCAGCCCAGCTTCCCTGCACAGCCGGAGTCCAGCAGGAATGGAGAGAGACTCTGAATGGGTTTTATGGGCTGTTGCAGTGCCTCATTGCTCTGCAGGCAAAATAAGCCATCATGCAAAAGCACCGTGTTTGTTTGCTCGCTGGAAAAGCAGCATCCATGGCGGAGAGCAGAGAATGGTTGGGAATTAGCAGCATCCCCCACTGTCACACTGCCCTGGGCATCACAGTGTGAGCATGGCTGTGCTGCGGGGGCGCAGCCTGGAGGGACAGACCTTGGTGCTCTGGGGCGGAAAGACAAGATTTGTATCATGACAGCACCTCATCCCTGAGATCTGGGGATCTGCAGGTCACATGGGAGCCGGGGTGTCCCCTCTGGGGTGCTCTTTCCTGGCCTCACAAAGAGCAGCACAGTTCCATGTGCCATGAACCAGCTGGGTGTGCACCTCCCAGACTGACCCGTCCGTCTGTCCCTGCAGGGAGCAGCTCTGTGTCCCTTCCCGAGGAATCCTAACCTGTCCGTGCCATGGGCTGACCACACGAGGAGGGGATGGACACAGGGCTGCCAGGAAGGGAGAAGCACCCCCAAAGTACAGACAGACAGCACCAGACACAGACAGACCCATTCTTCCTTCGGGCCACTGGAAGCAGCCCAAATTGACATGTTTGCTTTATCACCTTTTGTCTCCCACTTGATTGCCAACAGCATCTCCCCCAGTTTGAAGGCGAGTCAAGCCTGAGGCAGAGCAGGGGGGGAATTCCCTGGGGAGTATGGAAGAGTTGGGGTGATGTCCTGCCTGCAGCATTCACTCAGCTCCAGCGAGGCCAGAGGCACCAGCAAAGAGAGCAGTACCCAAATTTCATTCTGCACTTCGTTTAGTTCCCCATGAAATAATAAGTGCCTGCTGCCTCTGGAGATGGGAGAGGATCAAAGCGAAGCTTCCTCATATGTAGTAGACTCCGAATACCTAATATTCCCTTATAAAAGGCCTTGTTTTAAACACCAAATACAGAGGCAGATCAAAGCTCAGCTTCTCATTTCTCTAACAGCCCTCAGAAGGCTCCGCCAGCCAGCCCGGCACACACACGCACGGGGCTGACACCAATCCAAGGTACATAATTGAACTCTGCTAATTTGTCAAAACCATCACCGCGCGCTGTGGAAACAGCCAGGTGCCTTGCTCACAGAGACCTCAGCCAAGGAGCATCCCAAAGCCATGCCCTCCCTTCCCTGGGGTGCTGGGGGGCTTGAACAACAGCTATGCATGAAAACAGAATGGGATATTTCCCCCTTTCCTCTTTTAATAGATGATGCCAGGAGGGGTGAAGCGATCCCAGACCCAAGCCTGGGGGAGCAGGCTCAGGGTGGTGCAGCTCGAGCTCAAGCAGATACCAGAGAGAGCCTGAGGAGCAGCAGCCAGCTAAGGACATTCCATGGGACACTCCAGGTGGGTGGACACAGTGCCAGGTGCCCCTCAACATATCTCAACCATCACAGGAACAAAAGCATCCCTTTGCACTCCAAGCTTTGTGTCTGGGTTTCCAGCAACTCTGTACCTGATCTCAGCTTGATGGGGAGTGACACCAAACCCAGACTCAGGGGTTTGTCAGCAGTTATGGGGACCTCCTGGCACATCCCAGAGGCTTGGATACAAGTGCTTCCAGCAGGTCACAGAGGCTCACACTAGGGTGCAAGGGAGGGCAGAGAGTCTGTGGGTCTCCAAGACAAATGGGCTTGGGATGGCTCAGCACCTCACAGGGTGTCCATACGACACCATCACTTTCCCTGCCTCAGTTTCCCCCAAGCCAGGAAGCTGAACAGCATCTGCTGCACATTTCTGTGTTACAGAGCAGCTTCTCTGTGGCCTGAGAAAGCAGAGGGAGGCGCAGGAGCCTCGCTTGTACCTCCCCTCCAGCAAGGAGGGGCTCATTATACTCACGGAATCCTTAACGAGATGGGCAGGGAGCCTGATACAGCCTCGGAGTTACAATGCTGCTGCTTCCCCCACATCTTTCACGATTTGATTTCACCATCAGGCAGGCGCTGCCTGTGACCAGGGGAACTCGGGGCTGCACAGACAGACCTGGAGCTGAATATATTTTGCTGGGCACAAGGCAAACCCCACCCCAGAGCAAGAGGGATGGAGCAGGAGTGGGGTTTGTGCACAGGGCTCTGCCTCCTTGATTTAGGGGATTTTTGCTACTAATATTTTCCTCTCAAACACAGCGTGGGACCTGACTGAACACATCCCACCCTGCTCCAGAGAGAGGAACTAAGCATCAAAGCTTTGATATCGCCCTGATGGCCAGCGGGGGATGTGGATTCACATCTTTACAACACTGTCGGGTTCTCTCTCACAGAGACCTCAGCGCTGGTGGAAGGTGCGATGACCGACAGCCCTGGAGACCAGAGCCATCTGTGCACCACAGCCAGCATGTGAAGAGGTGCCCACATTTCCTGGTACTCCCAGGGGAATGGGAAAGGGGAGAGCCAGCTCCCCACAGCAAGCAGAGCCTTGGAGCGCACAAACCTGTCACAAATAGGTTGCAAGAAAGTCTGATTTCTGGAAATCCTCAAGGAGTCAGTGCTGAGGGTCAGTGGGAAGGAGGAAACCGGCCATCCCTGACCCCAGCCGAGGGTCACTTCGGCCTCTGAGCACAGAGCTGTGCATGGCCTGAGAGCCTCTCTCAGGACTTGTTTCACTTGGAAAAGCAGTCCAAATTCCAGCTCCCTTGAGACTGCATGCCACTAGAGCAGAGCTCACACTGATCCATCAAAGAGAAGTGGAGGCTGGGGAGCTGGTGTGGGCACAGGCAGGGGATTGTGGTGAAGAGAAGGGGTGTCTCACTGAAATTTGGGTATGAACAGAGCACTTCTTGGCACAAGCCAGCAGCGCCTCTCCCAGCTCAAATCCCAGAGATGGGGCTGAGCCCAACAGCAAAGACCAAGACTCCACGGGAAGATCTCTGCCTTATTCCTTACACTCTCCTCCCCTACAGTTTCTCTGGAGACTTTCCAAAGACACGGTAACATCAGTGTAAGGGCATCCCACAGACCTAGAAGCTGGGAAGGGGAGAGGTGCAGCATGCTGGGACCACAAAAGGTGCTGCCTCTTACTTCTCCATGCATTCCTGCATGGAAACCCAGGTACCAGTGGGTCTGCTGCTCCTGAGTTACCAGAACAAGCTCTCCCTTGCTGAATGTTGTCCTGTGGGAATGTCTCTCTAATCTTTCTTGCCAAAGCACTACAGAACCTGCTGTCCTCCTTCCCCAGGAGACACAGGAGGCCACTTAACCAAGCTCAAATAAAAGCAAACCTGCACACCTCCTAAGTGGAAACCTCCCATCACATCGTCGGGGATCAATGCCTTGACAGTGCAAGTAATTAGGGTCAATCCTGCAAAATCTTACCCGAGGAGAGAAACCCCAAGGAATCCCTCTCCTTGGACCTGATAACTATCTGAAGGCACCTGCAACGACACGCAAGCCTGGCGAAATCGATGGGGGAACATCATTGTAAGAATTAACTGTATCTGACGATGCATCCTTCTCTATTAGAGTTACGATCCCGTCCAATTATGGATCTTGGCTGAACTTGTAATTATGAGTTTGGTACTACGACTTCCCACTACGCTATTGCTTTGCTTCCATGAGGGAGAAGAGAGTCAATGAAAGGATAATGGAAAATTCCTTTCAAGGATGCAGCGATGGCCAAATTTATCTAGACAGGAGGGGAAGTACAATGGGGACTTTATGCAAGACAGTTCCCTCAGTTAGCCCCCAGTGAACATGAACAAACCAGGTTCTCACAGCATTGCTCAAACGCTCAGGCAGATCTAACAGCCAGCCCTGCGCGACGGCGTGAGGCAGCTCTGCCTCCTGAATTCCCTTCAAACCCAGCCATCAAAGCTGCCCAGGTGAACAACAGCTTATTCATGGGGAAAGAAAGGAATTCTTCCCATTCATCTGTTCCTTTATATTTGCCCTACAAGGAAGCTTAAACCAACAACCAAAAACCAACATAGACGTCAATAAAAATATCTTTGTACCCGGCATCCAGTATGAGCCTTTTTCAATAGACTGACAGAGCACCTGACCTCCAGGGGAATGGCATCAAGGCAGCCTTGCAAAGATTTATCTGCCTCTCATTAAAACAGTTTTCCATACCTTCCCCGTGCCCTATCACCCCTTTCCCTAGTGGAAGCTGAAAAAACCCCAAACTTCAGTGACTTTTCCAAAGTACCCTGGGGCTGTCACACCCTGCCCAGTATCCCCGAATAAGTCACGGAAAAAGCTACTCCAGCACTTGGGAAATTTGATCCCTGTATCAGCAGTGTTTTGGGACAGTTTCTTTTGTCCCTGTTTGCAACACCACCAGCTCCTTCCTCCTGTCACACAGGCACGAAGATGATCAGAGGGATGGAACACCTTTCCCACAAGGAAAAGCTGAGAGAGTTGAGACTGTTCAGCCTGGAGAAGAGAAGGCTTAGGGATGAATAACTGCAGCCTTCCAGTACCTGAAGGGAGCTGGAGAGGGACTTTGGAGAAGGACATGGAATGACAGGACAAGGGGGAATGGCCTCAAACTGACAGAGGGCAGGGTTAGAAGGAAGCTTGAGCTTAAGCTTACTGGGAAAAAATTCTTGACTATGTGGGTGGGAATGCCCTGGCACAAGTTGCACAGAGAAGCTGTGGCTGCCCCTGGTCTCTGGAAGTGTCCAAGGCCAGGCTGGACGGGGCTTGGAGCAACCTGAGATAGTGGAAGGTGTCCCTGCCCATGGCAGGGGGTGGAAGGAGATGACCTTTAAGGTCCCTTCCAACCCAAACTGTTCTGGGATTCTGATTCTGTCATTTTCCCCTGAACGCAGTTGTGATTGTACTCCAACAGGTAAGTAACTCATGAATCCTCTCATCCTGTTCATCAAAAGCTCATTTTAAACATGGTGATGATTTCTTTTGGTTCTAAAATACATGGAAAAGAAAAAAAACAAAAAACAAAAAACAAAGCCACCCCCAAACATATAAAATTGAAGGCCCAGCCTTTGAGCAGGAACAACTGCAGCACACCCCTGTGCATGCGTGAGTTTATTCCCGTGTGCAACCATCGAGCTGATCAGAGGCGCTGAGGTAATTTCACATTCAAATAAACACATTGGAAGCATTTATGGGAATGGCTCATCACGGAAACGAATGGGGCCGCGTGCTGCTGCGGTGGGCACCGGCATCTATCTGGCTGCCGCGCTCTGCCGAGGCCCGGCTCCGTGCACAAAACAAATGGAGGGAGCAGACCCACTGTGCAATTTTTAAATTGCTTCCCAACGGAGTTATTTCCCGACAGTGATTTTTCAAACCCAGTAGCAGCAGCAGCAGCAGCAGCAGCAGCAGCAGCAGCAAAACTCGTCCTCTCCTCCACCGAACAGCTGGGGCTGAGAGTCCCGAACAAAACCGATCCGGCGTGAAGTGACGAGAGGAAAAGTGGACACTAATTTCAAACTCCAGATGATATTTCAGTTTCTCAGCTTCTCTAACTCGCAAAAGAGCCTGAAGGGACTTGGGTCTACAAATCCCTGCCCCAACCCTCATTTTGAATTTGTTCCTTTTAATTGCCTTTGTGCCAAGAGGAAGGCTGGGAAATTTTCATCCAACGGATGCTTTGCATGGGAAATAAAGGGCAGAATACAGGAGTTTGGAGCAAGGAATTGCCAAGGTAACCATCCCTGACAGCTGCACTGGTGCCAAGACGAGGACAGACACAATCACTCCCTGCTGGTGCAGCTTTGGGGAAGTGCCAGGGCATGTGGAGGGTAACTGATATTAGAAACCACCAAAGAAACCCAGAACCTCAGCAGCATTGCTGGGAAATGGGATTTATGGCTCCTGCACGGTGCTGCGTCACACAAACAGCACATCTCGGGATGTCCTTACCACCAGAGACTGGTGTGGCTGTCCTTCAGACTCGGGCAGTATCACACACCATCACCCCAGGGGACAGTCAAGGTGCTCAACCATTTTTTTTCCCCTGACACCAGTGTGCAGTCACAGTGTCCTTCTGTACCTTTGCTTCGCCTCCGGCTCCGATACTGCTCCGTGTAGAAGGTGAGCTGGGTTTCATCGTCTGCCTCCGAGCCAGAGTTGCCTTTGGCACGTCCAAACCCGATCCCACCTGCAGGCAACAGAGAGGAAAAAATCAGCCCTGGCAGCTGGGATGCTCAGGAGCCAGGAGCTCCTCAGCAGAGCTGAGGATTTGGCCAGCAACCTCCACTCCTTGCTAAATTTCTTTGCTTGGGGTCACCAGTAGTGACCAGGAACTTTTACCACTCATTGTTTCATCAGAAATCAAGACCCCACAGTCCCGATAGTGATGTGAATGTAAGAAGGCACTTTCTACCCTCAGAAATAAAAAGACAAATGCATTTCAAGGGACTTCCAAAGAAAACCCCTGAATGTGGCAGCTGTTCTCCCCAAGAACACCTGCATGGTGAAACGCAGTGAATTTCAGCAAACCCAGCAAGCACAAGTGGTACAGGGGGAATACAGCACTTGGGGGGCACACAGGACCCCCCCTGAGGGTCTTTCCTGCTCCTCAGCACCCAGTTTGGCCCATCTGCTCCCCCAGGTTGCTGTGACAGGCAGCAGCACAATCCTGCAGCAGTCAGGACCGACAGGAGCAGGGCTGGCCCATGGTTCACCCGGACTCCTCTCGGATATGGTGTGGGATGCAGCAGGAGCCCAGCTGGCTCCATCCCCAGACCCACCAAGAAGTGATGGCTGCTTAAAAAGCACCACGGACTCTAATTGGCAGAAGTCCTTCAATCTTTGCAGAGCTTAAAGCAAAGAGGCCTCTGGGGGCTGACAGTGGCCCTTTAAACTGCCATTAAAATATTTTACTGTTTTTAAAAAATCTTTTATTCTAGGCAGCAGCACAATTTCCCCATTTCTTGGCAGAAGAACAGAAAATGAGCGGTGCCTTCTGCCCTCTGAAATCCTTAATCACGGCGATGAGAGGTGGCTGGCAGGAGCCAGCGGGACACCAGGAGCTCGGCACGTGGCTCCTGCCCTGGCCATGCCCTGCCCTGGCCGAGCAGTGCCCTCCAGGACAGTCTCAGCAGCAGGGCAGGAAGAGGCTCTGCCGGCTCCTTTCCTCCTGCAAGCAGCAGGAAGGGTCAGTGCTTGCACGCAGCAGCATTTATTGCTTGAAAAGGGGGCTGCGGGGTTTAAAGACCCCAACCCATAACCCACCATCAGCCCCTCTTCAGCCACAAACACCACAAAAACCATCCAGTGCCATGATGCACCCACACCAAGGGGTTTGAAAGGCACGGCAGAGTGGTAAGACCAATAAGGCTTATTTGCAAGAGTGAGGAAAATCTTAATTAACCTGGGCTTCTAATGCAGGCCCTTGGGCAACCAGCCAGGGCTGCAGCCTTGCTGCACATCCCCTTCTCACCGAGCAGGGGCTGCTGCAGTGGCCAGGGCTGGGGGACAGACACCAGCTATGGGAGGGTCCCCCCACTCCTGAGAGCTCAGCACAGCCATGGCCCCTGCCTGGGAGAGGGACCTGGACGCTGCCTGCGCGGGTAGGACACGGCACATCCCTCCGTCACCTTCCCATGCAGCAGAGCTGGCCCCTTTTGCACAGGCAGATGGCTGGGGTGGACAGAGGCAGCGATGTGGTGCTCTCTGTGCTGTCACACCCCACTGAGGTGCCCAGGCAGCTGGCACAGGCAGCAGCTGCTCCGCCAGCCACCAGCCCAGCCCCCTCCGGCCACTCTGCGTTTGTGTGCCGGCTGCGTCTCCGTGATGGATGGAGCTGACATGTTAAATTACTCAGGCTGGATGTCTTCAGAGAGCTGGTGACAGCGATATTGCATTTTCTGATTACCCAGCACTGAGCAGGATGTATAAATACAGGAGTTGCGAGACCCGGCGCAGGTCCCCAGCCCGCAGCGGAAACGTCTCCTCTGACCCAACATGAAGTGCCAGAGGTCAGCCTGGCAACACGAGCCTGTGGCACACACACGGCTGCCAGGGATGTCCTTTTACACCTTCACACCATCAAGGATGCTGCAACACATCTTGGTGCTGGTTTTGAGGATCTCAGAACCCAGCTGAGGCAACCTGGAGGACGCAGGGACACTAATCTTCAAGTAATCTGCCATGAACCTGATGTCATGTTTAACTGACCCCAAAATCTGACCAAATCAGCCCAGTGAGACATTTACAACTGGGCCTCCTCTTCCAGGTCCATAACCAGCCTTGGTCACAGGCTGCCCACCAGGACATGGGGCTGAGGATAATCATGACGGGGCCAAGGACACTCACGGCAGAGAGCACCCACGAGCAATTACTGATGAATGAGGACAGCACCCAGGGAAAGCCAAGCAGTCCTGCCTGGTCAGCATTCCCTTTCCTTCAAAAACAGGGAGAAAACCACGAAGCATCAGAAAAGAAAAAGATCCTAATCGCTGCAATCGGTTACAAATTGGAATAAGATGCTTAAAAGACAGAGAACAGGGAGACAGCAATTTTGAAGTGCTGGGTATCAGTAATGCACTGGCAACTCTCTCCAGCACTCCCACGGGGAGGTACACCCTCTTTACACCCAGTTTACTCCTGCTTTTGAGACTGGAGAAAAAACAAAGCTCTCCTTCCTCACCCAACCTCCCCATCTCCTGCCCAGCTCGTTCACCAGGCAGTGGGGCAGGAGGCGGGCGGGGAAGGGGAGCTCAAGGAAGATGCTCTTGTTTCTAATCCTGTTTGCAGATTAACAAACTCGTTAATCCCTTCAAATAGATCTCAGCTCAGGCAGGCGCCGGGGCAGGGCGCTTGTTCTGAGTGCAGCATTAATTTAGTGGGGAGCAAGGCGGGGTGCCAAGGCAAACACCTCATTATGGTGTAATTAAAGATGGTCCTGTTAATGCTGAGTGGGGATAAGGAAATAAAATTCAGGAATCAGAGTTATCCCCAAAGACTTTTTGTTAGCTGAAGCCACGTGTATGTTTTTAAAAGTGAGGTTTTTGTCATTAAAGAGAAAATAAAAAGCAAACATGACATATTTAATCCTTTCCCCGAAGCCAGGAGGTCGCAGAACATCTCAGGGAAAGAACTATAGATGTAAAAGGAATCAAAACTGAGTTGAAATAAAGAAATAAGTAACAGCAGCTCTTTGGATAACTCCTATCTGAGGCCAAGCTGACCTCAGAAACTTAATCCTGCCACGTTGGATGTTATAATAGAAGTGGAAGCTTGGTTTTCTCTCCAGTGGTGCCACCTTGGGTGACATCTTTGTGATCCCTCTGCCCTGCAGCCACTATCAATGGAAAAAGTATTTTCTGCATCCTTTTCCTCCAGAAAAAGGACAAACCCCTGTACATACCACAGAATTCAAGACCCACAACTTCCCTCATCGACCGTGTTGGGTTCACCCCACTCCACGCTCACTCACCCCACGCGATTTTGCCTTCTGGGTGTTCAACAAGGCCCTCTGTTCCCAGGCTTCCCAGTAAAAACTGGGTGAGGAATGCCCTGCCCAGCACAGCAGCGAGGTCCGTGCACTAAGAGCTGGCAGGGCAATGCAATTAGCTAAGTGGAAATTTTCAGTTTAATTAATTTAACCCTGAAAAGAGCACCAGACAACTGAAAAAAAAACAAAAAAACCAAAAAAAACAAACCCCAAATGTGGTGAGAGAAAGGTAAATTAGATGCAGATTTAAGGAGGAAAAAAAGAAAAAAAAAAACCACAAACTTTTTCTTTTGAAACTTACCCAGTCAACCCCAAAACCATAAAAGTATAAAGAAAAACAGCCCTTTAAAACAAAGCACCCTTGTGACACGGGCATGTTCACACACACTGGCTTCACATACAGCTGAGGAAAACTCCTCCTCCTCACCGATCTTCCCTCTTCCTTCTGTCTCAAAACACCCCACCAGTGCAGCAACCAGGTGACAGCACCATGGGCTTCCACTGTGAAAAATCAGGGTCATGCTGATCCCAGACAGCAGCCCTTGTACAGCCTGAAGGGTTTTATTTTCACCAAGGACCAGCCCAAAGAGCTGGACATGATGTTTGGACTCGAGTGAGGTGAAAGCTCCCATCTGAACCCCAGAAAAGCCTCACCAGCAAAATGTGATGCTCCACAGGCATCACAGGACAGGCAGACAGAGTGAGGTGGGAGCAGAGGTGTCCTGGCAAAAGCAAGGACCATGGATGAGCTCAGCTGAGCCTCAGCTCTCCTCCCTCAGGGAGCTTTGGGCAACTCGGGGCACAGCCAAGACCTCCAAACCACAAGAACTGCAGCCCCAGTAAGCAGCACAGCCCCAGGAACAGCACATCCTGCCTCAGGAGAAGGACCATTATGGCTTATTTCTTCCCAAATCCAGAGTGTTTTTAAAGCCCTGCCCCAGGAGAGGGCACCAGACCCCCTCTCTGTGCACACCGGCCGCCCCCAAGGCCACCTCCCGGCCCCGGGGCTGGCCACACAGCCTGGTCCATCAGCCAAACCCACACCCTCAGTCCGTGCCTCGCTGCCTCTCCCCAGGGCATCGCTTCCCGGTTCTGGGGCAGCTGGGTTGGGATGCTCCGGGGCTTACTTCAGGATCAATAAACCCTCTGGAACGCAGCGTCCTTCCCTCCAGTGCTGCCAGCCCCCAGCAGAGACCTCTTCCTCCCAGCCCACCCCTCCCACCCTCGGCTCTCTCCATCCTCGCTCTGCCTCAATTATTTATAAGCTCTGAATGTGCTTCTACTCCATAGAAGCGTTTAGGGAGAAAGGTTGTATGAAAGAGGCATTAGCCAAAATAAAGTTATATGGCACTGTAAATAGAGAGGGTGGTGTGGTTTGGTGGGTTTTCTTAAACTCAATCTACTTGGGAAAACAGCACCTTTCCCAGAGCTGCTGGAAACACTCAGGGCAGAATCAGATTTAATGAGGAGCAATGGGCAGCAGCTTAAGCACACTCAGAGCAGGGAAGTGAAGCAAGGCAAAGTTTATCCCAGATTTGTTTCCCTTGGGCTGGGGGTCGGGTTGTTCTCTGGTTTGGATGGTTTATCTCATCCTTCTGAAGGAGTAGCACTCGGAAACCCTTTCGGAGCCTTTCCATAGAGGAGGAAATCCTTCTGCTGTGTGCAGTTCCTGCAGGGACAGCGCTCCAGCTGTAGGGCTTTGATGAGGTTAAACATTAATTAAATCAAACCACAAGAAAACAATTACACACATGCATCCATCAGGCTGACTTATCACTACCCAGAAACAAAGTTGGACGCAAACTCCATCAGCGGAACTGTCACGCGGCCGTTAGGAGGAAATGAATGTATCCCAAATGGACAATTTCATTTAGGGGGAGGGAAAAAAAAAGTCTCATGGATTGCAATGGATTAATGAGGCAAAGAGTTTATGTTTGCAACTGGATGGAAAGTGTAAACATCCCGAGTTGTGGTATCATCCTTTACCCTGAAGGGTTGTTCGCGCTCCAGCCACTTGCCTGCTGGAGGCACAGGTAACCACAGGCTGTAAAAACAAAACCTCTGGCACAGAAGCAGCCAGGGAATGGGCAGGGAAAGGTGTGGATCAGCTCAGCAACAGTGCCCAGCCACCACCTCTACAGGCAAAAAGATATTTAAATTAAGAGGAAAAGAGGAGGGATGGGATGGGGCTGTGCGGAGCGAGATCTCCACTGGAGATGTTGGGACTGTCTGGCTTTTTGGGGATTTCTGATGACTGAGAGCTTAAAATCTCTTTTTTAGGGTGTGCTGGTGAGGGATCCCCATGGCTGGGGACACTGGGAGTCAGAGTCCCCTCCTGAAGCCCATGGGGTACATTCTGCCTGAGGCTCCTCACCCCTCACAGACACTGGGTACAAAGCAATCTCATGTTCTCATACTGAGGAAACCAGCGGGGAGAAATGGAGAGACACCAAGGGTGCTCTTGTCCTGATAGCCACTGACTGTTCCCATGGTCACTAACAGGAAGAGGAATCCTGGGGAGGTGGGAAATGGGGTGGGGGGTGTCTCCAGAGACTGAGGACAGGCCAGGCTGGCTCAGGGCCACACTGTGCTCCCACACAGCCAGAGGCTCTGCCTGCAGCTGGGCATTGTGTCTCCTAAGCTCAGCTGCAAGGATTAACTGACTTGTTCCATTAGTGACCAAAAAGCCTCTTACCTTCAGGCAGTTCAAAAATGAAATAAAAACACATCAAAAAAAAAATGAGGCTGGAGCAAGGAATCAGTGAAACTTTCCCTGACAGTCCCCGTGGACCCCAGAGCACCCACGCCCACACTAAAATCCAGAGACACGTATTTGAATAACTGCTAGAAAACAAACCAAATAATTTAAACCAGTTAAAGAGTCTGAACATTTTCTTCACACTAAGTAAATAATTTATGGGCAGAGCTATAATAAAAAAAAAAGCCCTCTCCAGGCCTGTGTCGCAGGAAAATGTATCAGGAATAAAAGATCGCATTTCAGACTCATAAATAAATGAAAAACAAAACCAATAGTAAACAGAAAGAAAAGTATTTCCTTCCCAGCTCCCAGAGCTGACACAAAGACCCTCAGTGCACTGGGCAGATCATGGCCAAGCGACCTTCATCCCCATCATCTCTGAAGGGATCTGGTGTCTCCTCCTCCTCCACAGATGGAAATGTGGACCCAAACCCTTGGCACAGCCTTTTGTGTGGTATAGCTTTTAGATCCGTGAATGCTGCTCCCACCCTCTGTGCAGCTCCTAAAGCCCCTAAGCACTCGGAAAGCGGAAGAAAGAGAGGTCCTAATGATGTGAGTTACAGCCAAAATGAATTTCATCCCTTCACGAAAGTAAAACTTGACAAGAAACTGTGTTTCACTGTGTTTTACCTGGGGCAGCTGACAGGGACTCTGGGCTTGCAGCAGAATCCCTTCGAGGGGCCACGATGTGACACAACTCAGAGGCACCTCCACCAGCCCACCCAGAGGATGCTGTGTGGGGTTTGTCCCTCTCTCACCCCACCACGCAGGAGCTCTGGTGTCCCCACGCTGAGCAGCGAGGGTGAGGAGGCTCCCACCTTCCTCCCCAGCCAAGCTCCTCTGGCCATGGCCACCTACCTCGGGGGCGGCTGCGGCGTTTCCGTCTGCCCACGGAGGTGCTGCGCAGCGCGGGCTGCAGCTGCCCGATCTCGATGGGCGTGTTGGTGCGGAAGCTCTCCTTGAACTTCTGCATCAGGGACTCCACGGTTTCCTGCGTCACCTCGGGAGCTGCAACACCAGCAAAGGGGCTGTGGTTAGAAAACAGCTGGGCCACCGTGTCCCCGCTGCCCATAAAAACCTTTTCTTGTGTAAGCTGGAGTCGAGTCCTGTGGCAGGAGCTCTGCCAAGACCCTCTGACTTCATCCACAGGGACCCATCCGGCACTTTTCAGATCTTACCAAACAGAAACAGATCCCACAGAAACTAGAAAATTGTGAGTTTACAGAAATTGCGTTTTGCACGCTGCTTTCCAGCATTTTGGATTATTCCTTGCCTCTCCTCCATGTGTACTTGGAAGCGTCATGCCCTTATCCAAGTTACAGCCTGAAAGGTTCAAATCATACAGGGCACTGAGCTGGCTTTGCATCAGGTTTAACTCTACACCAGAAGCTCAGAACTGAACCCCAACCTTGGCAGTCTTTTAGGGCAGCAAGAACTCCCCAGCAGGCAAGTTTGGGATTATGGAATGATGGGAAGGCTGGGGTGGGAGTCAGGCAAAGTGCAGCTGGCCCAGGAATGCTCTGAGCTGCAGCAGGATTCCGTGGAGTCTCTCAGAGGCTGCATTCATGTGCTGGGATGCAGCACCTGAGGTCAGGAAACAACTTCCTGCAATGCCCCACGGCACGTGTCACATCGTGCTGATATTTAAGCAACTCCTCTCCTTGCTCTCACACACCCTCAATTCAGTAATGCCAAAAAATTCCCCCAGAACTTCCGATGAAGCTCCCTACCCACCTGCACAATGGGCAGTAACAAGAAATCATGAAACCACTCCCAAAAAGCAAAGATGAAATTCGGCATCAAAAGGCCTGTCCTGCAGGACACACAGGTCTCCCAGGTTCAACACTGGTTTGGCCTCTGTCAGCTCCTTAAATAGACTCGTTAGCAGAACATAACCTCTGTCCTATCTCCATTTCCAGAGTCACAAAGTCCCCTCGATGAGCTCCAGAAGCTCCCCCAGCCTGCAGCGGCTGTGTGGAGATGGCAGGGAGGGATCCCAGGTCCTAGAGGCACCCCGTATCCCACTTGGAGAAGGGATAAGTGAGCACCCTGGAGCTCCCAGCCTGCCAGGAGTTATGGGCTGATGTATCACCCCATCACATCTCCTGGATCCAGAGACATCAGATGTGCACGATGCTCCTCAGGCGCCCGGCAAGCTCAGGGTGAAGAACTGCTCTGCACCACGGGCACCAACTCCCTTCCCAGTGTGGTGCAGGGAATTTGGAGTTCAGTTGGAACAGAAGCTGGCGATGGAGGATGAGGCATTCGTAATTCTAGGCAAGGATTTCACCTAAACACGGTGTCTGCAGCAGACTGTCCAACATCCAGCCATGCTGCAGGGAGCAGAGAGCCCTCAGCACCCAGTGCCACACCAGGCCATGGAGCAGGTCCCCTTCCTTCTCCCGAAATCCCACAGGTGATGAGGTGATGTCCTCAGCCTCCCCAGAGTGCTTTCCTACCCCTCTGAGCTGCAGAGATGGTTCTGAAATCTGCCGGGGCCATTGGGAGAGGGAGAACCAGCGAGCAGATCAGGAGGGCTTGGGAGAGGATCCCTCAGCCCAGTGCTGCCGTACTGGGACACAGAGGGAGAGCATCCATCCAGCCACACCGGGCAACAGAGAAACACGGATCAAACCCCCTGCCTGAGTTAAGTGCCAACAGTGGGAACCATTTGAGGAAAGCTCCAGAAAGAGAGGGAGCTAAGGGATCAGCTGTGTTACGCCTTTGAATTTTCCAGTACCAGGCTCCCCCTGGAACCACAGACCAAAGACAGAGCTCCCCAAAGCCCCCGACGATTACGGCAAGAGCAGCTGAATCCTGCAGTGTCAGATGCCCCAGCAGGCAGCATCACATGAGGGAAAAATATATCCAGAGCAGGGACAGATCCCCAAAGAGCATCCAATCCCATCCCCACAGCACACAGCGCACCCGAGGTGCCACGGAAGGATGGTGTGGCAGCACCAGGGTGGCTCAGCCTCCCGCTGCCGTGTTCACAGGGGGGAGCCCGTCCCCGCAGCTCCCTCGCCCGGGAGCACGTGTGGCAGGGCTTCCCCTGAGCAGATGGAGAGTTATCCAGACCTTGGGGATGTCTGATACAGGACTTGTGGAGGTGGAGCAGGGAGCTCTAGAGCGGCTGAGGCTTATTTACCGAAAGGAGGCCAGGAGGAGAGGACATAGGGAGGAGGAGGAGGAGGGGACCATGCCTTCAGCGAGGTCACAGCAGTCTCATGGCCCCTGCTTGGCTGATGGGACCGTGGTGATTGTGCCCATCTGGCCACCACGCTGGCACAGCCATGCCGAGGCAGCTGCTCCCGCGCCTGTCAGTGGAGCAAACGCCAAGAGAGGGGGAGTGGGGAGGAAAGGGGGGTGCCTCGGCCACCGGCTGTTTGGGATGATGCTACAAATACTGCAGGAATTGGGCGCAAAGAGCTGGTGCATCTCACTGCTCTGCACAGCTCAGGTGTGCCAGCACATCGCTGGCTTCTCTGTGCCCCTGAGCTCAGGGGTTTGGAGAAAGGAAATGGGAAAGGGAAGCAGGAGGGAGGAGAGAAAAGTAAAGCAGGGGAAAAAAAAAGGAAAAAAACAAGAAGAAAGGGAAGGGGGAAGAAAACAAAAAGGAAAGGGGGTAAAACGAGAAATGAGAAAAGACCCTTGTTGACATAATCTCAGCAGGCAGAGTTTGGCATGGGTGGGCAGCATAGAGAAAACTCTCAGTGACAAATGAAAGACAGCAGAGCTTCAGCTGTGTGAGCATGAGGGGTGAAGGATGAAGGGAGAGCCCTTCATGCACTGCCAGCAGTGCCAAAAGGGAGAGAGAACAGACCGCTGCACCGTAACGGAATGAGACAACACTCGCTGGGGCTGTTCATCACATCCACTAGAGAGACAGTCCACTGCCAACCAAACTGCTGCCCGGGCCTCCCCACAGCAGCCCTCGGAGGTGCCAACTGGTCAGAAAAGGATGGGAAGAAGCACTACTGTGGGGTAGACAGTGGCCTTACTAATGTGCTTTAACTACAGGCCAGCCCTGAATCGGTCAGGCAGTTGGATCAGATGATCCTTGTAGATCACTTCCAACTGAACTATTCCATTCTACACAACCCTGCAAGCCCCCCCTGGACTGCCTGTGTCAAACACGGGCTCAGCCAGCAGCTCCTGGCACCTCCACAGCACCCACACGCTGCTCCCCTCCCTGGCACGACACAGCCACGTCAGCAGTGCCCAGGCGCCAGCTCCTCCCAGCGCTGGCCGAACACGACACATTTCAGAGGCGACAGGACTGTCCTCCCCTCGAGCAGAGCTTGCCAAACGCCTTCTCTCCCCTCCCCAGTTTCCAGGATAAACCCACCCGGGCTACTGAGCTCACATCTTCGTCACTGTGCTGAGAGATTCTCCAGCCTGGCAGAGGTGGTGAGATCCGCCCCGAGGTTTGGCACAAGGCCACGGTCTCCATCTCCCCCCGTTCCACAGCAAAGCCTTCAGCAGCACAGCCACCCCAGGAGCAGGCTGGAGCAGGGGAGTCACAAGGCTCTCCGGCCCCCACAAAATCAGCTTCCCTCTCCGGCAGCACTTTAAGGACACAGCTGAAGGTCACCCTACCTTTGCAAAGCACCGCACACATTCCTGACGAACACCTCCCTCCTGTCCACCCCCATATTCTATTTGAAAAGCGATTTGCTCTCCTTATGGCTCCCCTATTCGTTTGCACGTCTCCCACAAAACAATTCCTACCCAGAGCCGTTCTCTCCTCCTTTCTTTCTGCTGGCACAAATTGCAGTGGGAAAATATGTTGTTTGGCTTAAAAATTACAACAACAACAACAACAAAAAAAGTAGTCATCAGCTGAACAATATGAGCAATGTTTGGGTAAAAATACATCGCAATGGAGATGGGAAGTGGCAGCATTCGTTCCAGCCTTTGCAGGACTCCCAGCACAGCCAGGAGAGCTGCACCCTCCCAGACACACAGGCTGGGTGTGGGGGGCTGCTCTGGGGAGATGCCACAAGTAGGACCTCACCATCCCACAGGGATTCCCCATATCAGAGTCCCAGGCCTGGATCACTGCAACCACCCACAAACCCAGTTTGAGAGATGAACTATCTGTGAGCCCCCAGCAGTTGCACTTGGGTGTTGTCTCCACTACTCCAAGACATTCTCAAGGCACTACAAAACCCCTTTGACTGTGCAATGTGTTCCCAGCTGGCAAAGCCAGGCAGTGATGGAAATATCCCATAGCTCTCTGAAAAAAGCTTTCCGCTTTGCTGAGGTGTTTTCATCTTCGGACATGGCCTTGAGGACCCCAGTGGAGCAGTTTGTCCCCAAACCAGGCTCAAACCTCGTGGTGCCAATGGGTGGTGGGAGAGCTGGCTAGTCCTACAGCTCGGGCTTTGCATCTTATTAAAACAGAAGAGTGAGGTTTAAGGTCTGCGAAGGTGCCAGCTTCCCTGAGCCTCACAGTCTTTGGTGTCTGGCTTAAAGGTTCTTTTCCTGGAGCCACAACCATCCCTGCTCTCCTCACACGACACCTGCACTCCCACAGCTGCAGGAGGACGACTGGCAAGGCAACAGCAGCTTCTATCAGAGCTTCCCACTCTAGGTATGGACCAAAACGTGTTTTTATAAAATAGTTTTTCAAGCGTCTGGTTTATCCATTCCTCTCTTTGATTTCTGGCTGTCAGAAGGCAAGTTATCGATCCCTCAATATTAACAGTGGCCACAATGCTCCCAGAGTTTCAGGGAAAGGAATAACTCCAGAGCATCTCAAGAGCTGCTCGACTGAGCTTTTTGCAACAAGACAAACTTAATCAAGGATTAAATGGAGAAAGTTTGGGCACAATTAGAAGCCAGGGTCAGTAGGGTTTTTACCTCCTGACCTGCATGGCCACGTGTAGGATGCAGCCCCCTCGCCTCAGACACTGGCTCTTCTCAAAGACTCCCCTGCCCTTTCACTGACTACTTCCAGTATTTTTCAAATAATCTGCTTTTTCCAGGCACAGGGCAGGGGACTCTCCTGGGAACCACTGACGTGGGCTCTAACGGTCTAATACATCATCACATTCCTAAAACACCACGGGAACACCAGGCACGTGCAACACAGTTTAATAACATTATAATTGTTTCCTCCAAATCAACCCCCTGATATTCAGCAAGCTCATTTTGATGTTTCTCGATCAATATTTTAGAAATTTCTGTTCCACAAAGTATTTCAAGAAATTGACTTTCCGATCCTATTTTGGAACAAGCATAAATTTCACAATACTGGAAGTTTTCCACATGGTGGAAACCCTGATTTCTCACCAGCTCTAAATAATGGGTGTTTGTTGCTTTTCGAAGCATGAAATAACTAAGGGTGTTTGTTCTGAGACTGGGATGTGGACTGATTTTCAACAGTGCCACCCTGAAGGTACCGAGCTCCACAAAGCACAGAGCTTTAGCAGCATAAAATTAGGTAATTACACTGATGCTGATGTGATGACAGTGGGAGAGATTTGTACAACAGCTTCGCACGTACTCAGAGGAAAACACATCTGGAGAGCGACATCCTGCCACAGAGCACGGGGAATATGGCAAAGGCAGGAGAAACACTGGGAACTTCATCTCTCCGTGTGTTTCTCCAGCCACCAAACCTCTCTCGAGCAGTAGAGCCTGTCCCCTTTGGTCCCCTGGTCTCCAGCAGTCCATGCCAAGTGCCACATGCAGCCACTGTGTCCAAGAAACACTGGGAAGCTGCTGGCTGCATTCCACAACCAACTCGGGACATATATATCTATTTTATTTAAACATATATATATATATGTCCATATATATACTCTTATTTAAATGTGTATCTCTCTCTATATATGGATATATATAAAACCATCAAAAGGAAGCACAAGTTACCACACATAACAATGCACTGGGGGACCAAGCACCTCCCGCAACGCCTCCATGCCCAAACCATACTTAGATGAACCCATCAGGGGAAATGCCACCCATGGCACCATGTGCTTTGTCACAGCTGGCCCCCAGCCCAGCCCTGCCATCGCAGCATGAGGGAGGATCAATCCACCTCCAAAATGCTCTTTTACAAAGTGGGGTTCTCACACACAGCAACAGAGGGAGAGAGGAACCCAGGAGCATTTTGAAAACAGCCTTGTATTCCATGTCGACTTTTTCTTTCTTCTCTCTCCTAGCCCTTTTTGTTGAGTTTTAAAATAGAGGCTGTATACATTTTTTTTTTAGCACAGCTATTAATACATGGCTATTAATACACAGCTATTAATACATTAATAGATTATTATATACATTAATAAATCTGTGGCTATAAAAATAGATCTTTATACGCAAAAGTCTGATTTCAATTGCAAATTGGAGGGGGAGGGAAGCAGAAGAAGAGATAAAGTTTTATTCAAGATGTCTCCTTTGAAGGAAACTGAACAAATGTACTTTCCTCCTTCATATATTCATGAGATGACTGCTTCCCTACCCCATTCTCCACCACCCTCAGCTCCGGGCTCAGAGCCAGCACAGCCCTTATCTGGTCCGAGGCAGGGAAAAAAAAGTCCTGATAGGATCAGAAGTTTTCAGTAGTTTAACAAATCTGGGAAAAAGTCTCCATTGGGTTCTAATAAAGCTTTAGGAGCGTGACGGGAAAGGGCATGCTGGGAAAGGCTGGTGTGCAGTGGGAGGAGGATGGAGAACAGCATCCTGCAGTGGGGACAGGGACTCCAGGGCACCCCAAAACCCTTCTGGACATGCACCCACTCTTTGCTTTTCGCCTTTATTGCCAAGCTTTGCCATTTCCCCCACCTGCAGAGAGCAGGAGGGAACATCTGCAGCTCCCATCCTCACTGCAGCTGGGCGAGCAGGAACTGGCAGGATCCCCATCCCACTGGGAAGGGATGGGCAGAGCCGGAGCCCACGGCAGCACCCACCCAGCACCGGCTGCCCTGACCCTTCTTCATCCTCTCTCCAGTCACGGCGCTCAGTCGCTTCCCAGCTAATTGCCTCCACTCATGTGTGCAAACTCACCGTTTACCGGAAAATGTCACGGAATGTTAATTTCATTCGGAATGCGCTTCCATTTTTTTATGATGGGAAATGAATAAGCATTGTATTAATAGCATAATTTCCAACTCCAACTGCAGTCGCGGCCCCGCGATGGAGATTGTGAGTTACTCGTCACCCTGCACCTTCCCTGCCTCTCCAGCTCCCTCCTTTCCCTTCTCCCAGCTTCCCCCACTTCTCCTGTCGGTAATTAAGATAATGCAACGTAATTATAAACATATCAGGAAAGATCAAACGCTGAAGAGCTGCAGTCCGACAGTCCCGCCTCCGCCTCACACCTCTGCCTGAAGAGCACCTTCCAAAAGTTGACGGGTCCCTGCACTCCTGGGGCTGCTCCAGCTGCTCCTTCCCAGGAGCTGTTTCTGGCCAGGAGACCCTCAGCCCTTCCACGGCGCAAAGACTTTCTAGCACACCCCTTGCCTCACATGTACAGGGCATTTATTTCGTTATCCCATTTCTCCTGCAAGGAAAAACCTTTGGTGGTGTGGTGCTGCCCCATCTCCCCCTGCCCCAGCACTGAGGAGGTCCAGTCCAACAGAGGCTCCATTTCCCATTTTCTCGGCTCTAATAAAGCCCTTAACTTAGGGTTTTTTTATGAGACATCATAACTTTTTTGCTTAGGCAGCGAGCAGAGAGGATGAGGGAAGATGGGCAGACCCTTGGTATCAGCTAATGCTCCTCAAGTTATCAAATAATTGAAAAGTTAAATAAGAACACTCTGGAGGAAGCTTCCTGATTTGGTGCTAATGGGCACACGGAAGAGTCTGGGCTAATGTTGCGTGGAGGAGAGACACCGGCTCGAGAGCACAGCGCTGACCTCCAGCTCCCTCTCTCCACCACACAGCTCCTGCAGCTCCGCAGAGCCAGAGGAGACACTGCCCCATGGAGCCAGCTGGGGCAGGGACACACCGAGGGCAGGAAAACGTCCCATCCCCACCTGGCTGAGGAGCTGCTGCTGGGGGACAAACCCAGAGGCAGCAGCACTTTGGCACCTGTCAAGTGAGTGTGAGCAAGTGCCAGCACCCCAAAGGATGGGCACGGGCAGGACAGGGCTCCAGGAACAGCCACAACTGGCCAGTATGGGTGGGAAATGTGGCACAGTGGCTCCTCTCCAGTCTCCACCACTACCCAGCTCCCTGCTCAGCAGCATGGTGCAGAACGCATTTTTTAGTTAGAAAATACATTTCCTCTGCCCCACGGGCAAGGTGACATTTTTCACAGTACTGACAATGCTGTGCCACGTGCCAGGATGAATGAGGGAGAGATGCCAACCCAGAGGAGGACAAACTACCAAAATCTCTCAATGTGGCCAGAAGCTTCAGCTCCAAAAACAGCACCAAAGGATGAACAACCTCCTGCGCTGGGCAGCACATGGGTGGAGGCAGCAGGCAGGAGAGAATGAGCTGAGAGCTGGTTTGTTGGCTCAGGAGAAGACCTGGGAACACCAGAAAGCCCAGGATATCAAAACCAAACCTATTCCAAGCCACACGGGTAAAGAAGCGAGGCTGAGCACTGCCACACTCACAGGACCCACTGGGAGAGGCGCAGCAAATGCCGTAACTCAGCGGGGCCATCAGAGAGGATTGATTTGAAGCACCTTGTTAATAAGTTTCCTCTCCCACTGGTCCTTCAGGGAGGTCAGTGCCTAATGATAAATGGGGCTGGAAGGTGCCTGCAGATCCAGTATCAGCACAGGTGCCCAGCCTCAATCCATCTTCCTTAGGAGCCAGCTGACAAAACCGTCTCGGTGCCATAGCCAGGTAAAACACGACCGATGGGAAGAGGACACGCAAACAGAGTGAAGAGCTGGTGCTGCAGCTGCCCTCCCTGCCCCCTTCCCCATAAAACCCACAAGTCTGGGAGGGAATGATGGGGAAAAATCGCCACATGCCGACTGGTGGAGCCACAATGCCACTAAAAGCCAAGGAGAAGAAGGGCTGAGTATCGTGGTCTTAGACAAACCCATCACTTGCTCAGGTGACAGCATCCAGAGCAGCCTCATCTCTGAGCCCCACATCCCGAGGGCTGAGTCCTAACCAGCAGCTATGTACTTCCAGCAGAAATGGGGAAAACTGTGGGATTGTTCTCCTTCATCCCACATCCTCTTCTGATCAGTCTGACTTCAGAAACCAGTGGCAGGTTTTCACTCCATGCTGATACCATGGAAGCACCAGCCCTGGAAGTGTTCAAGATCAAGTTGGACGGGGCCTGGAGCAACCTGGTCTAGTGGAAGATGTCCCTGCCCATGGCAGGGGGTTAGAACCAGACCCAAACCTTTCAACTCAAACCATTCCAGGATTCTGTGACAGCCCTGGTCAGAGCTGAGGCTCTCCCAAGTCCCCTGCATTGCACACAAGGTGGTTCCAAGATGCAACCCAGCCAAGAAACTCAGGAGAGGCAAGGACACCTGAGATCCCCCAAGGCAAGTAAACAACCATCATATTATTTTTTTTAGATTTTCCATCAGTGGAAAAAAAAAAAAAAGTCATTTTGAAGCTAATCCTGGTCAACAACTGTCCCACAGCCCAGCTACGCCTTTAAATAATGTAGTGCTTTATCAAACATTCATAGTGATGCACAAAGTGATGAACAATGTGCGCCTGGCATTTATATAAATATAGTTCCTGATGGCTTATTTTCCTTGGACAGCCAACACTTCACAGCTTATCTTCTGTGAGTTTGTGATTTCGCCTGGATTGAAAACACTTTGGACACCTGGGGAATCGGGACTACCGCACATGAAACTGCCATGACATCCCCACCGGGCATCTGCAGCCCCACAAAACTTCACAAAAATCCTCATTCAGGAGCTGCTGCTGACTTGAGGAGCCAGAAGTCACCCAGCTGTGGCTGGAAGAGAGGGCAACCAAGGGTATTTCTTCAACTTGGGATGTTGCGGAGTGTCAGGGTGAGACCAGTCCAAGCCTTGCAAAGCAGCAGGACTTCACAAATCCAGCTTCCCTTCAGGATGCTCAGCAAAATGCTGGCATAATAAACCACCCTGTTTCTGTTCCAGTCCCTGTGGCACCATTCAAAGCCACTTTTCCAACTGTTTCTTCCCTCCTCTGTCTCACAAAATTAATAAGCAGGTTGCAGCAAAGAGAGGGGAGAAAAACAATAAAACACATCAGAAGCCCACTCCACCAGCCTCTTCTCCACAGCAACAGTTGCCATGGGCCAGGAAGAGCCCTGGCTGACCCCAGGTGTTTAAACCTTAATTAGTCATTAAGCATGGGCCACAAAACCCATGAGCCAGGCAGCTGCAGGACCAGAGGAAGCCCCCAAACCCCAGGAGCTTCCCTGTCCCTTCTGAGCCATTCTTAGAGGCAGGAGTGTGTTGGATATGGCTCTTGCGGGAGAGATGACCTGAGCATGCTCCCACACATCGGTGATGCTGCTTTGCTCCACTTTCTTGGGGGTGTAAGGGAGGGGGACCGTGTCCCACAGCACCACCATTCCCTCCCCCCACACTGGGGAGGACAACCCAGATTTGGGGTGGAGGTAACCAGTTCAATGGGACGATCAAAACAAACCTAGAACTCCAGCCTGGCACCTCTCCATTGAGATCTCTAAAGGCAGTTAATATACTAATATATTAATTATGACTGTGTTTATCTCTGCAAAGCACAGCGTTTCCCTGGCAGGTCAGGACACTTTCAAATCAACACTGAAGCCTGAGTTGGCATCACCACAGAACCAAAGACCCAATGGCACGTCTGGTGTACCCTCTGCAACTGGGGCCCTCATTCCCTTCATTAGTGCATTCAAATCCATTACAATTGAACATGCTGGACTTGAAAACATCTTAAATGTCTCTATTAACTAGAGGCACTACCTAAGCACGTCTGGAAGTGCTTCCCTGAATTAGGAGCCAATTCCTACCCTGTCGAGCCCCTCCCTCCCCCCCCCCCTTTTTTTTTTTCTATTTCTTTAAAGCTGAAATTTGAAGCTGTTTTGTTTCAGACAGGACTAGAGGACTGCAAAAAAACACTTTTCACTGGCAGGCTATGAGAACATACATTTTCAAAGGTCCCTATAAATTACGGAAGGAGTTGGCGGGGATTAGAGCTGGGAAAAGCTGATCACGTACAAAGAGGGTCACGATCCCATCAGGTCACTGGAAAGAAGAGCCCCAAGACACATCAGATGCCGGCCTGACGCACTGTCCCATTTTAGCCTCCAGCCCCAGCAAACGTTAAGCCATCGTTTTATTTATTAAAGGCTCAGAAAGCCTCTGGCTAATGCTGGGAATCAGGGTAGAACTGCATCTGACTGCCCCAGCCAACGGCAGCGGCAGACGGTACATCCCAGCCCTGGCACGGCCACCAGGGATGGCACATCTTGGCACGGCCATGAGCCCAGCCAGGCACCAGTGTCCCCTCAGGGACACCAGGCTGTCACATCAGGGACATCATTATGAGGCCAGACATCTCATTCCTGTTGCCTGCGTGCTCTCCCTTCCCAATGTGGAGAGCAACACCATCACCTGTCCATCGCGAGGGCATCACCCCGACCCATCTCTAAATCTCATCTCCAAGACACTGCAGAGCTCAGGTATTTGCAATGAATGGCAACTCTAGGGAACAGCTTAACTACCTGTCCTCCTCTTGCACAGTTCAGCCCCCAAAATGTCCCTTTCCACAGCCCCAACATCCTGCCCTCCAGCTAGGGCACCGCCTTACCTCTTCCCCGAGGAGTCTCCACTGGAAGCAAAAGCAGTCTGAGATGTGGCCACCAGAACAGCAACTCCAGTGCTGATGGGGGGCACAGGAAGCTCTCTCTTGCCATCATCTGGATCCTTCCCCTGCTTTTTGCTGTTACCTCAAAGCCACTTGTCTCCCCTGCCTAAACCCCTTCTCCTGCAGTTCTCCTGGACTGCGTCACCCAGGGCAGCTTGGCTGGGAGGCAGGGGGGACCAAAAGCCCTGACATCAGCAATTCTCAATATTCCCTTATGCTGCCCTGCCTGGTGTCTGGCTTGGCTCCCTCTCCAACCCCCAGACGAGGACTGGAGCATTTAATGACATGATCAGGGTTACCAGAGCAGCCAGTGGCAGAGTGGAGCTGGATCCACATCTCCAGGTGCACTCTAGGAGCCAGACCATCTTTCAGGAATGCTCAAAAGCATCTCACTACCACTATAGAGAAAAGCATCCACGGATTAAGTAAGAGAAACTTCAGAGGTTTACCTGAGCCAACACAGCAGGGGAGAAGAAAGTCCTGGAGAGGAATTCAAGATGAGTGCAGAACCACACCTTTGATATGCCCATGGTATTAATCATTGGAATCATCAGTAATAAGTCCTGTCTCCTGTCTAGACTTGGAGGCCATACCCAGACTGCAGAGCCTGTGAAGCCAGCACAAAGGCCTGCTTGAAAAGTTCTTTTTCAAACATGAAAGAAACTGAGAAATAAAGACGGGTCTTTTGTTGCAGGAGTGGAATTGCAGATAGTGGATTTTCAAGTCTGATTTCTCCTCAGTTTTCACCAGGCAGAAGTTCTATTTCTCGCTGATCCTTAGAAGATTTGGTTTGGCAAAATCTTCTCTCTGAGGAACTTGTGGGTAATCCCATACTGAGGTTGCTGGACTTTACCTTCATTTACCAACTCCATCACTGTGTATCCAGTGCATCCCAGAGAGGCATGCAGCAGTGCCACCTGCAACAGCCTGGGGCCCAAAGTCCCTCAAACAGGACTTGGCGGACAGAAGCAAAGGGCTCCTGCTGCTGTAGGATGAAGCTGTGTCAGTGAGGATGAGAGCCATGTATATTAAAAGAGAAAAGCAAGCGAGGAGTTCCCAGAGGGATGGAGCTTGAGGCCACCTGCTTGGGAAAAGCAGGAGAGCAGAACTCGTGAGGAGTATGGACTGGAAGCTCCACAGTGAAGTGAGGACAGAGGCAGCGAGGAAGCGACAACACCTGCACAAATTTACCCCAATTCCCATAATCGCTGAACCCCGTGTACACACCGGGGCTGAGTTCAGACAGGGAGGGTCTCCCCAGCGAAGACCAAGACCCCAGGAACTGCACCCCACATCAGCAGACCCCACTTGGCACCATGCATGCCCACTGAGCACAACACCCTAGAGACCTTTTAATTGCCAGAGAGAACCCAAACCCACGAGGAGACAGAGTAGCCCCCTCTCCATCCCAGCTCAAGGGATCCTTCTGGATAATTAGGACAGCCTGGCTATTGCCTCCTGCCTCGCTCAATTTCATTTTATTATTAATAAAAAAAATATACTACTTTTCTACTTTTCTTCCTAAACTGCCTTGGATTTTTCTTCTGTCTAAATTCATCTGGGCTCTGTGCAATGTCACCAGGTCAGCTTTTGCTCCTGCTGCAATTCTAATTTTGTCAGCTTTACATTTTCTAGGCAGTTGGGAGATTTTTCTTTCTTTGCTCCTTTTTTTTTTTTCTCCCAAGTCAAAAATGATTTTGCATAACAGTAATAACATTAATGGCCCTGCACAGCGCATCCAGATTACAACTGCAGCTAGGGAGAAATAAACATCTCATCTTTGCCCTGCTGTTTATCTCCCCACAGCAGAGCCCGGTATCAGGTCAGAACCTGTAATTTCATTAACTTTATCACTCAGACACGCTTGTTGCTAGATGTCATTATTCAGCACATCACTCCTGTGTTTTGTTTGTGCTGGGATTCACTTCAGATGCTCTGGCACCACATGGGAGCATCCTTCCCATCCACATCACTGCCTGAGCTGGGGAGGAAAGTTTGGCTCGCTGAGCCGTGATCTGCAAAACATTTGTGCTGCTCGGGCCTCCTGGGCAGAGACTGGATGGAGCAGAGCCATCCAGTGCAATTCCCTGCCTGACTCCCTGACCAGATACATCCAGAAGTGGTGAATAAAAAAAAAAAAACAAAACCACAGTCTTCCTCATGGAAAGGATAATTGACCCAAGAGACACCAAGCGCGGGGTGGGCAAATCCCCAGTGATGGGAAGTGCACAACCCAGCACCTGCAAATCAATCAGTGCCCAGCACAGGGGGAAGCTGCAGCACAGGCAGGTGGAGGGTGAGCAGAACTGCTGCGTCTCCACTGGAATTGCCATCCCTGGTAATTAATGCTGGGAAGTGACACTTGAAAGAGCCTCTGCTGACAGCCCCGGTGACGATACCGTTTGGAGCCCGCTGACAAGTCCCAGCTGATGTCTTATCACAAGGCAGCACAGCAAGAGCAGCGAGGAGAGTTCTTCCCATGAGAGCTGGTGGATTCCCTGGGATGCAGGCACAGCTCCACACCCATCCCCAGTGACCACAATGAAACCTGGCAGTGCCAGCTGGGCACCAGGGAAAGGCTGATCTTATTGTTGCACTGCAGCCATGCTCCAGCTGGGTGTCCCTTACTGCATCCACCTTCAAGCCAGCTGCAAAGCCATGCCTGAGCAGAACTGGCTTCCAGTCCCTGGGGACCTCCAGGTACCAGAAGCTGCAGCTTCTCCACCCCATGTGCCCCATCCCCACAGGAATCCGGCTGTGACTGCTGCTCGTTTGCAGGTCCAGGCACCTGGGAGCAGCATGTCTGAATCACCACGTTTCCCCTGCATGTGCCACCAGGTCAGAGTGGAAAGCCCGCAGCACATATATTTATATCTGCAGTCTAGAAACCCTAGATCTGAACCGCAGCCACCTCATCCTGGGCAACCCAGGCTCTAAGCAGCTTCAGCAGAGAGGAGTAAGTAGCACATACTATAGCTTGGCTGCTCGAGCAGAGCCTCATCCAAGAGGGAAAAGTGCCCATCTGGGAGGAAACATATGGTGAACTGGCACAGTCTGGAAGGATCAGACTAGGCAAGGCACAAACCTGCCTCGATCCAAGGCACAAAGCCTGACAGCATCACAAGCAGAGCTGGTGGGAGCATTTGGGAACATCTCTCCCAGCCCAGGAATCCTACAGGCAGCTTCCAGCTTGGGGCAGGGGGTTCAGCCTGTCTAAGTTCTTTATTGCCAGTTCCTGAAGCCCTTGAATAGTTTAATATTCTGCTCTAGATCTTATTTGCTGTTTTGTTTTGAAGAGCACTGAAATGCAGTTACTGCTGTCTTCCCCACTCACACAACTCTAAATAATTTATAGAAAAGCAAAACAAAGAAGAGAATATGAAAGAAGAAAGAAGGTAGCTCGGTTACGATGTATGAAGGCTTTCATTTGTTCATTCTCACTGAGCAGAGGGTTGAGGAAACATCTCTTAACCCCACGGCCTGGTAACAGCCAGGCATGCACCAAGACATGCCAACAGGGATGCTCAGAGCAGCACTCGAGGACGGCAGATTGACCCCTGGGCACCTCCAAATCTGTTTGAGCAACAATACCCATCACCATCATCACAGCCTTGTTTAAAAGGGGAAACAGTACAGAGCATTTTAAAGGTGAAAGAAACACAACCTCAGCCACAACTCATGACTGTCACCAAGGGCAGGGAGCTGCTCTCCAGACACACTGCATCACCTAGGCTATCCCTGGCTCCTCCATGGAGCCAAATAGAGTCCCTGTCCCCATCCCTGACACTGTGGCTCTTAGTCTATCTGGGAAGCCCACACAAGAAGGGAAGGATGGTTCAGCATCACCCCAAGATCCCTTCCCTACACAGAGCGAGCCAGCACATCCCTTCCTTGCTCCTGCTGGAGTCACTCACAGCACAAACAATTGGCACTAACGTGCTTTGCTTTTGTTTATTCAAATGCATTTTACTGTGCATTGCAGGTGAACAATATTAAATGGCTCATAATAACATTTCAATAAGCAGAGGTGGGTGTAGCAGCTTCTGAGAGACAGACTTTAGAAATGCAAGCAATCAAGTGTTCGTTAGCTGAAATACCCTGGGGAATGTGCTGCTCCCCAGCAGAGGAGAGAGAGAAAAGCCACAAACCTTTCTTCTCGTAGTCAGGTTTCTCCTCCCCTCCCCGGCCCAGGCTCTCCAGCGTCCTCGTCACCTGGCTGCCAAACTCATCCTCCCTGGTGCTGGGCTCTGCCCGCCGCGGGGTCTCCTCCTCCTCCTCGTCCTCGTAGTCGTCCAGGATGGGGGTCTCCCGGATGGGCACCCCGATGACCGAGTTGTGGGCCTGCAGGCGCGAGTTGCGGAAGCTCTCGCGGGCCTGGGGGCCCAGCAGCACCGAGGGGATGTAGTGGATCTCGTGGGTGGCCTCGGTGCTGGCGCTCTTCTGCGGGATGCGGCGGCGCTTGTGCCAGCGCCGCTGGGCGTACAGGGCCACCATGAACACCAGCAGCAGCAGCAGCAGCGCGATCAGCCCACCCTGCAGAGAGAGCAAAGGGCACGGTCAGGAGCGCACGGGGTGCAGGGAGGGGTGATGGGATGCTGCAGTGTCCATAGAATCACAGAACGATGGGCAGATGAGACCTTAAAGCCCATCTCGTTCCACCCCCTGCCAAGGGCAGGGACACCTTCCACTAGAGCAGGTTGCTCAAAGCCTCATCCAACCTGGCCTGGAACACTTCCAGGGATGGAATACCTACAACTTCCCTGGACAATCTGTTCCAGTGCTTCACCACCCCAGAGCACCCTTCCACCAACATCCCCCAAACCATACACAGGTGGATTCTTGGAGCAGCCACCTCTCAGGTGTGAGGTCATGGACAGGTAGATCAGGATGCCAGAGGTGGCCTTTAGCTGGGAATAGCACAGTGACACCCCTGGCTCAACTCTGCCCATTGTCCCAGGGACTTTGTTCTTTCCACCTCACTCCTTGGGACCCCCAGGCCCCCTACACATGGGGAGATGGGGAATGGGGATGATCACATCCCACCAGTAGGAGAAAAAACCTCATTAAAACAACCCAGCCATCACCCAGGAGCAATAAGGCCTTAGCAGAGACACACATTTCCCAGAATGGATGGTGCAACAAATGGCCCCTCACAGGCGATGCTCCCAAGTCATGGTTACCCCAGCTGCAACATTTCTGGCCTGATTTCCCTGTGGTTTCAAGATCATCTGCAGAGCTGGGGGCACAGCACAATGTATTCCAGACCCAGACCTTCTCTACTAAGCTCTTGTCTTTCCCCTCCTCCAAATTTTATTCAATACAGCTCTCAACAATGTTAACATAAAAAAATAAAAATCTTTAACAAAAAAATAAACTTCCAAATATCTATATGTACATGGAAGTAGCATGTCCTCTGAAGGGAGCCTGGCTAGGGAGTACCAAAGGGAGCCAGCCCTGTCTTTGGCTGCTCTGGAAGTTAAATTCATCCCTACACACACAAGAGCTGTGCCTGTGCCAGCTCCCAGCCTCTTAATCTCTGCAGCATCGGAGCAATTTTATCCCGTGGCAGACAAGCAAAGCAGGGCATGTAAATCAGGAGCAGCACGAGCAACCAGGGCTTTGCAGCATGACAGGAACAGCCAGGGCAGGGCAGGCATTCCTTGGGCACCTGGGATGCCACAGCCCAGAGCTGCACAGAGCTCTACAGCAAAGCGGAGGCGTGAAAATATTCCCTCTGCATTCCATACAAAGCACCAGGCTGCACCCGGAGCGCGGCTCTGACTCCTAAACAGGAGCAGCTGTAAGGAGGTGGCATTGGGAAGTGCAGTTCACAGGATGAGTTACCTCAGGAGAGGCCTCGGGAGCTGGAGCAGAGGAGAGATGTTTCCCTGCACCACAACCTGCCCCAGGAGGGGCCCAGCCCAGCATCCCCCACATCAGGATCCCCTCGTTTCCTGCAAAATGTTCCTAACAGATGCAGGGGTCGCGGGTTCAGGACACTGCTCAGCTTGAGTTCCCCAGTTTGTGTGACATGCACCATCAGCAAAGGTGTTTTACTGCCCAGGAGATGCTCAGGGAGCCCTGCATGGCAGAGGGGCAGGGCTTGGTGAGCAGCCCAGGTTTATGCCTGCAGTGCCAGGGCACTTCAAGGACCAGAGGGATGAAGACCCATCATGGACTTCCATGCTCAGAAACAACAACCAGCATGGACACCTCAGCCTGGGAGAGCAGATGTGAGTTTCCTTGGACTTGCACAGTGCCAGATGCATGGAGACCTCAGAGCATCGCAGGAGCCCCCAGGCCTGAGCCACCCACACCCACTGGCATTTCCTCAGCAGTCCAGTTTGCTGGAGAGAAACCATGGCACACCAGAAGGGAGGCCAGGCTGGGTGACAAGGACACAGCAGGGCCACAACCTTCAACCCAAAAAGCCCCACTGCAAAACCAGGCCTGGCCCATGTGCCAGCATCCTTACAGCAAGGAGAGGGTTCTCATGGTCCAGAACACTCCTGGATGTGATTGCTGGGAACAATCTTCTCCAAGGCCTTCACCACCCAATCCCTGAGCTGCTCAGCTGGCTATCACTCACACCTTGGTGCACTCTGCCGCTGGAAAGGGGCTGCAGGGCAGAGCACTCTGCACCCATGGGCACACAGGCACTCACTCTCCCTGGAAAAGCAAAACCAGACACATCCCAGATGCTCAGAAAAGGTCAGGATGACAGAGAAAGCCTTGCAGGAGGAGCAGCTGTGCCAGTTTGACCCAAGGAAGGGGTTCAGGCACCTGTGGCAGTCCTGAGACTGGATCTTCCTGGCTGGGCTCACCTTATATCTGCCCCGGGGAAATGGCCTGGAGAAAATAAACCTGTTGGCTTACTAAATAAAGATCTCTCTGCTTGGGAGAACCTACAAGAAGGCATAAAGGCACAGAGGTTACTGGTGTGCCGTTCCCCCTCAGACTCAAGAATGACAGAGCTGGCTCAAGGAAGCCAAGGGCTCCCAGCCCAGCCCAGCCACAACTCAAAGATGCTTTGGGGATGAGCCAGAGATCTCTGCTCTGCCAGCCACTGGGACAGCAGCCCCTCTCTGCCTGGGAAAGGCTGGGGGTGCCCATGCCAGCCCCTTGGGTGAGCACCACAGGCTCATCACAGGCAGCTCAGTTCCAACATGCTCCTTTCATCCCTGACCTCACGCCGGCAGCTGCTTGTTTAACCATGCCACACACACTGGGAGAGCTTCCTGGGAAAAAGGGAAAAAAAAAAAAAAGAGTCAAACTTAGAAGGTGTTCAAGCCAGCCTCATTTTAATCTATTTTTCGTGTTAAATTATCCAACTGAGGGAGCGGGAGAGAGAAAGGGGAAAGAAGGGATAATATGAGAAATGTTTTATTTGACAACGTGTCATTCGGAAACTGATTATTTCTGTCTCTGAGCTTTTTAATATTCCCAAACAATGGCCGAGCCACGCGGGGATTTGGTATTCTAAGGCTGGATTTATAATACTCTGTTCTGCAGTGATAAGAACACGGGCCTTTAATCCTCTGAGCTGTGAACATGCATATTCTCCCACGTAATGTCCTTCCTGCCACGCTCCCGCTGCCCTGGGCCGGCTGAGCAGGAGCCACCGGCACCAGAGTGTTGCCAAGACCCACAGGAGAGGAGAAGGCATGGGAGAAGGAAGATGGGGGAGAAGAGAGATGGTGAGAACAGCCCACACGTGGAAAGAACTGCGGGGCTTGTGGCACCAGAGTGAAGCTCAGCTGAAGCTGGAGAGCAGCAAGGCTGGGACTTATTTGAAGCCCAGAAGGAAAATCAATGGGAGAGGCCACCCTGAAGCCCAAGAGATTGGACCCTCACATAAATTATGAAGGCTGCCAAGCTGTTGGATTGGAGGGCCGTCACTCTTTAGGAATCTTTGAGATGCTGAACAATTTCTGGGCAGCAAGAGGACACATTGCCGCTTTGAACACAACCACCACCCTGTCCTACCAAGCCAGTGAAAGACAAGGGAGCCCCACTGCTCCTCGGGGCTCCAGACAAACCTTTTGCCACAGCCTCTGGCCTTTCCAACTCTGCTCCCCACAGTGGGGGGGTGTGGTGTGATCCCCTGCGGGAATCCTCCATCCCTGCAGCCTTGCAGTCACACAGTGACGGCTGTTCAGAAATCAAGCCCTGACAGTCTTCCAGCCGCCACACCAAAAGGGCTGAAGTCACAGAAGAAAATCCCAGGCTGGAGGGGATAGTGTGGGCTGGGCAGACCTCTTACACCACAGCATCCCTTCTGTAGGTCAAAGCAAACCCAGTGCTAAACAGCACAGCACTCAAGTCTGTGCTGACCTGGGCCCCTTCCTCCCAACACCAATGCCAGGTTTTGTCCCGAGGCAGACATATCCCTTTCTTTCCTAGCTTGAAGCCATTTATTGTCCAATATTGTGCTGGCAACCAGCCCCATGGCTACTGACCTGCTGGTGGATGAAGCAGGGCTCTCACAGCCCCGGACATCGCTCCAAGGACAGTCCCCCAGGACAGCTCAAGGATGCCCCGTCACCTTCTGGGCTGAACGAGCTCCCAGTGCTGGAGCATCACATCCCCTGCATCATCCCAGCAGCTGAATTAAGGTGAGCAATCAGGTATCAGCAATAACCATACAACCCTCAGGGCTCTTCACACTGTGTACTTTTCCTTTTTGGCTGTGAAGGTAATTAAACACTAGGACAATTTACCAAGAGGTGTAGTGGATTATCCATCACTGTCAATTTTAATTTTTTTTAAAAATCAAGACTTGGATGCTTTTTGAAAAGTCATACTTTATTTCAAATGAGAAATAGAGGCTTCAGGGCATTCTTGCACCCTGCGCAGCTCTGAGGGCAGAGCAGATGATCCCACGGTCCCTTCTTGAATTCCATTCACCCCAGTTTTGGCTTTCCCACATTTCAGCTCCACAGCATCTTACCTCTCATCTCAGGCACTTCATCCCCTCCCAGGCAACCCAGACACACAAAGCACCACCAGACCCTGGATGCAAAGAGAAGTCAGGCAGAGCCCACCCCGACCCACAAATCGCAGCCACTCCCTGCCAGCCCAAACCCCCACATGCTGCGGGGCCAGTGAGGAGCCCATGGATGAGCGAGCACCAGGCAGGGAAACTGAGGCAGGGTGGGGATGAGACCAAGGGCAGACAGCAAGCCAGCATGAAGGCTAGAGAGGAAGAGACAAACACCAGGATTGAAATATATACATATATATACTCCAGAGAGATCTGGATCCAGTCCTGATCTCCAACCCCACCTCTCTCCATAAAAGACAATGATGATACACAGGGAAGATCTTCTAAAAATACAACATTTCCCCCCATTCAAGCACAGCTTCACCAAGGTGCTTAACCACACACTCAACTTTAAATATGTGTTTAATTCCCATTACAGTCCATGAGCCTACAGCACACGCCTCAGCGCTTTGCTGAGCAGGGACAGCTCCTTGAATTGCAGCCCAAAGAGAACTGTATTACATCTCTTTTTCCCCTTCTTTCCACAGCCACACCCTCACTGAGCTACAGGCACGATTAGGGCACTGTCTTCTGGTGGTGTTGCTATCACAGCTGTGTCACCTGACCTGCCCAGAGGTGACAGCACCCCTGAGCCGCCCTCTCTGAATGGGTGCAAGGAGCACAGGATGGGGCCCAGGGGTTTAAGAGGAAGGTTCNGTTTTGCTGTTTCATCCAAGAAGGGAAACAAAAGAAGGAGTGAACCTGCCAATCAGCCTTTCTGTGCTGCTCAGACATGCAATGTGATGTTCCAGTAAATGTTTATTTGAAAGGTCTCCCAGGCACCGGCTGTGTGCAAGCACCAAAACACACAACCCTCAATCACAGCCAACATGCCTGCGTGTCCCGACCTGCACATCTCACNAGGTGACAGCACCCCTGAGCCGCCCTCTCTGAATGGGTGCAAGGAGCACAGGATGGGGCCCAGGGGTTTAAGAGGAAGGTTCCCACAGCATGGCTCCATCCAGACCATGCAGATCCTCTTGCCATGCCGCACATCCACACACAGGGCATAAATTTAATAGTGTATACAGTCCTGGAAAGTACAACACACACATAAGCAATGAGAGTTACAGTTGCTGTGGGAACCATAACTTTAAAATCTCAGCCTCTTCCGTGGTAAAAAAAAAAAAAAAAAAGAACAAGTCAGACAACAAGTCACATTTTCATATATATATATA